>ML786494.1:186002-197178 GCA_009831015.1 Picea engelmannii | reverse complement strand
AAGCTGATATCTTCACAAAGCCTTTGGGCACAGAAACATTTGTATCACTCAGATCTAAGCTGAGTGTTGTTAGGTTAGATGATTGTCACGCTCCAACTTAAGGGGGTGTGTTAGACGAATAAGTTGAGCTCGCGATTTTCTCCATAATTTGCTCCGCGATTTGCTCCTTTGATTGAGCAAATCATTCCTTGATTGTTTAGTTAACTGGTTTCTTGTTTTCATCAACAGTTAGACTGTGAGTTGCTTCGTTATTTACAAAGCATTCGTTGCATGTAAATTCCTTTATATATGAATTCAATAATAAGATCTGGGCGTGGTGTTTTATGCATTCTATTCTGCGGCTCTGTCAAAACACGTTTTCTGTATTCTCTGTCCCTGCAATTCGTTTTCTGCGTTTTCTGTTTTGCAGCAATTCGTTTTCTGTGGCTGCAGATTTGTTTTCACCCCGAAAGAGAATCGAAAGCAATACCTCTGCATCACCTCACGGCATTATTCCAGTATACATTAACATGATTAAATAGGATCCAACGTTGCCATTATGAGAGCAAGATAATAATAATAATTTAGAGACTCCATAACTGCATATTATTATTGTTCCCTTTTTTTTCAAGTTCACACCTAGGGAAGTACGATAAAACCCAATGAAATGCTAGTTTTTTTTGTGCTTTTTACTTCCGAGAATGGCCAAATTTAAATTGGGTTTTCAAAACTTTTGAATCGATCATGCTAATGAATATTTAAGTATTTTAGGTTGGATTCAGCGGGTCACCGTGCTCAATTTTCGAATATTTTACAGCTGCATACAACTATTTATTTAAATAAGAAATGTTTTTATTTATTTAAACATAAAATGTTCTGAGCTGATGATTTAGTTAGTCATGGTGAAAATTTTTCAATATCGTCCTTTAATTATTTAAATAGAAAATGTTAATTATATTAGAAAAACAGTTATTGGTGTTTTAACTATTTAAATAGAAAATGTTAATTATATTAGAAAAACATTTTTTGGTGCTTTAACTATTTAAATAGAAAATGTTAATTATATTAGAAAAACACTTATAGAAAAAGAAAAAAAAAATGACATTATTTTAAATATGTTAAACATTTTTATTTTGTAAAAAATTATTATAATTAATATTAAAATAAAAAAAATAGTTATTATATAAAAAGTGTATAAAAAATTCATAACAAAATGAAGATTTAGGTATTTAAACAAAATGAAGATTCAGACATTTAAACAATCTACAATTGAATTTAAAATGTATGGGAAAATTTAACAGATCTTGATATCATGATTAATTTTCAAATATTCTATATTAGATTCAGTTTATCATTCTTATCAATATACAAATGGTTTGAACTCGCATATAAGAAAAACAAATACAAATACTATTTAATTAGGGAATCTCAACTATATTACAAAATGATGTATGAGAAAATTTAACAGATCTTGATATCATGATTAATTTTCAAATATTCTATATTAGATTCAGTTTATCATTCTTACCAATATATAAATGGTTTGAATTGGTATATGAGAAAAACAAATACAAATACTATTTAATTAGAGAATCTCAACTATATTACAAAATGATTTATTTATAAAGAAAAAAAGATATTGAAGTAGGCTAAAAGTCGGTGATTTTTTTAATTCTCATTTTTAGTGAACTTCGAATCGATTCAATGATAATGGTAACCAAGTATTTAAGGTTAGATTTAGTTAGTCATTTTGATTACAACTAAATACAACCAGAAGGATTTAGTTGGTTATGGTGACAACCAGAAGGATTTAGATGGTTATGGTGATCAAGTTTCAATGAACTCAAATTGAAACATATTTTTTAATAAAATTGATATCTTCAAGGTCACCATGCTCAATTTTCAAATATTTTACAGCTGCATACAACCGTTTATTTAAATATGGAAATGCTTTTAATTATTTATTTAAAAAGAAAATGTTTTGAGTTGATGATTTAATTAATCATCTTGACATTTTTTCAATATGGTGCTTTAATTATTTAAATAAAAAATGCTAATTATATTGAAAATAATGTTTTATATATATATATATATATATATATATATATATATATATATATATATATATATATAGATATATAACATTATTTTAAATATGTTAAACTATTTTTTAAAGGTTCATTATAATTAATAGTATATATATTTTTTATTTTTCCCTTTTTAAGTAAAACAATTAGTTATTATATAAAAAGTGTATAAAAAATTCATAACAAAATGAAGATTTAGGCATTTAAACAATAGACAATTAAATTTAAACTGTATGGGAAAATTTAACAGATCTTGACATAATGATTATTTTTCAAATATTTTATATTAGATTTAGTTTATCATTCTTATTAATATACACATTGTTTGAACTGACACATGAAAAAAAAAAATTATTAATTAAATAAAAAATAAAAATATCAATTATAATCACAATAATTTATATTTTATTTATAAAATAAAAAAGATAGTTAATTACTAATGAAATAAAGAATGTCAATTATACATCAAAATAATTTATTTATAAAGAAAAAAGATATTCAAGTAGGATAAAAGTCAGTGATTTTTTTAATTCTCATTTTCAATGATCTTCTAATTGATGTAGACAATGATCATGGTAACCAAGTATTTTAAGTTAGATTTAGCTGGTCATCATGATGACAACTGAATACAACCATAAAGATTTAGCTGGTCATGGTGATCAAGTTTCAATTTACTGGAATTGATATATTTAATAAAACATATATTTTAATAACATTGATAATCATTTATATATATAATTTGTAAATTAAAAAACCATAAAATAGAAGGATTTAGTTGGTCATGATGATCAAATTTCAACGAATTTAAATTATATCTTAAATTAAGCATATTCTTTAATACAAGTAATAATCAACTTTATATATCATTAACAAATAAAAATCATAAAATAAAATATCAATTATATTATATAGCAATTTAATTATATTATAACCATAAAATAAAATATTAATTATGTTATAGAGAAACTTATTTAAAAATTAAAAAGTAATAATTTGAAAAATTATATTATATTAAAAACTATAATTATTTATTTTTATAAAATTTTATTATCAATAGATGTACATTAGTGTTTACTTGGATTTCAATTTTTTTTCCATAAATATTTATAATTTAAGTTGAAAAATGAGCCAAAAGAATGGGTTATGAAATAAAAATTGGATAAGAAGCTTGTAACCCTGTTAAAAAAAATTGGTTAATTAAATTATAAGTACTTTATATAAGGAAAGTAGAAATAACTTCATAATTTTTGTAATATAATATTATGATACAATTTATTTTTGTAATTATATATATATAAACTTATTTTTTAATTTCTATATATATATAAGAGTTAAAAACAAAATACACAAATTAATTTAACATTAAAAAATTTTAAGAAGAAAATCT
The DNA here is from genome assembly GCA_009831015.1 of Picea engelmannii. NCBI lineage: Eukaryota > Viridiplantae > Streptophyta > Pinopsida > Pinales > Pinaceae > Picea > Picea engelmannii. The sequence continues at coordinate 193,725 of ML786494.1, read as the reverse complement.
TATAATTTAGTATTATTGATATAATTTAACAAGTAAATTATTAATTTCACTTAAATTAATTTTTTGTATTATTGAAAAATTATAATATTAATAAAATAATATATTAAATATTAAAAAATAAATTATATTATTTATATCAGAATATATTTTTTTGAGAACCAATCTCATTGTTTTGAGTTGTGTCTTTTTCTTCCATAGCTTCTTTTGATGTTGGGTGGTTCAAGTCAATTTCTGAGAAAGGAGATGATCCACTACTTGAGAGGGAATCCAGTAGCCTTGGAAGAGAAGAATCCCTTTGAAGCAGGAGATGCTCCACTTGGCTTTTTATCACATAGAATTCATCATGTTGTTGTCGCATTGCTTCTTTGTGCTTATCGCATACAATTCTTTATGTTGTTGTCGTGTTGCTTCTCTCTGCTAAATGAGTATATCTAGCACTTGATTGACCCGTGCTAAGAGAGCATGTTATTCCAACTGCAATTGTCAGACTTATTTCTCTAATACCTCAACAAGAGTGAATAATTCATGCATATTTGCATTCCTTTGTGCCTTTGCCTCAACACTGACCCCTGAAATCTATTTGCAATTCTTTGAAAATGAATTCCTCGATTAATTGAGACCCAAAACTAGAGATCAGTGTTCCTGAATCCTTTCCTTCTGAGTGTTGTCTCTTTTCCTATTTCCCTTCCTCCGGTCCACTATCCAAAGTGTTTGACTCCAACTCTACCCATTGGAGTTATATGTGTCTCTACACTCGGACCTTGCAAACTATTTATAGCCACCACCTCTTTCCTCAATTTCGTTGTCTCGTTGATTCAGGATATGGACGAGTACTGCCACCCCAGATTGAAGCATGTCAATCTGAATTTTCCAGTCTGTGTTCCCATGTGACATAATTGTTCCATTCAACTTCATGATTTCTTTCCACCGCAATGGTTGTACTATCCCGATGTGATTGCTTATCTCTATCAAATCCAAACTCCCTTCCATTGAAACAGGGGGATAGAGATGGAGTAGCTTCTGCACACGAGCAATTTAACCACACTCGAGGGAGGGAGCTGTGTATTGTAGATGAGATTTGGGGATTTCATACAGAGAGAAACTTGAATGGAGTCACCTTGATTTTGAGGTGACACCCCATAGATCATGCACCTTGTTTGTGTGATGAACCATTAATTAAGGAATATGGTCATGGACTAAATTCCCATTTATGTTGATTGTTCCTTTTGACAATACAATTGTTGAGTCAGCCTGTGAGTCATCCATGCTATTGTTTTCCCTTTTGATGTCGAAAAAGGAGATTTTATGGATACTTGAGATTTTGAAATGGTTTTGTTTTAGAATATTACTCTTACTAAGGATGCTCTTTGATCATCCTTCTTATGGTATTTTTAGAATCACCTATTATGTTTAAAGATTGCAACTGAATTTTTTTGGCTAGTCGTACTCCCTTACTCCCTTAAGAAGGGCATACTCTTATGTCTGATTGTTTGTTGCTTTTCACAAGCTCCATGCATAACTAAATTCTTGATTCACTATCGTGTCAATTATAACCCCTCCCGGTCCTATCACCCCTAGGTATCCTTTCGAAGCCCCATGAAAGCATAAGGTATGAACATTTGTTGTCTTTAGCCAATATGAGAATTATGAGAGATTGATTTGAAGTTACCATGATGATCTGATCTTTGATTCAAAGGGAGGATGAAACTTAATCTAGAAGTCATGCAACCAACATTTCTCCACTCCATATAACCTTTGTGGTGTTGAAATGTTCATTCTCCAGGAATTCAGGTATTTCGTCAACTAAGCTCTGGTAGTGCTGATGACTCTATGAGTGTTGAAGCTCTCTTCTTTGAAGACACCGAAAAGACAAAGAAAGATACCGAGAAGTGGTGTGAATTCCATAAGAGCCCTTGGCATAACACTGCTGAGTGTTGAAGCTCTCTTCTTTGAAGAGACATCTATTTATGGCTAGCCATATTTTCCAGCATGTGTATTTGGGGAGGGACATCCATATTCTTTTGAAAATTGATTTGTTATTGAAATTATTTTTATAAAGTTTGTCCCATGAACCCAATAATTCTTGAATGGAATTTGGCCAATTCACCATGTTGAGCATGTATTCGAGAAGACCTTTCCATATTTATAAAACTTTCAAGAATTCCGAGAACATATGAGGAAATGGATTCTATATTTTTTTTTTTATAGAAAACACACTTGGATGGGATCTCAATCCCCCTTATGATCAAGTTTTCACTTTTTAGAATAATTCCATGTAATGATGTCCAACAGAAAAAATATTTTTTGGGGGGCATCAAGATGCCAAATGTTATTCCACGTACAATTTTTTGGAGGGAGGTTTGAAATGATCAATAGGATTTCATACCCCTTATGTACATTATAACATTTAGTTCCCAACCTCTAATATCCATATCATCCTGATGATTAGGGGTGATGCCATAGAGATGAACTGACATGAGCTCCAACTGATTATTAAGAACCTTTGGAATGTTCCCTGCATTCCACCCTTTCCACAATCCATATGAATCCCATGTAAAAATATCAGTTAAGAAGAGTTTATTATTTTTTGTTAGCCACTCCATGATCCATAGAAATTCATTTTCTCGCGACAAAGGGGGTCCATTCATGATTTTATCTTCCCATATTCTTATATTTTCTCCATTTCTTGGAATTCATGTACGTTGAATTTGAATCTAGGGAAGGGCTTCTCTTAATAATTTACAAATAGAAGAACCACAATTGTCACCATTTGGGAGTTCCTCACCTCTAAAACGATCTCATTGGAAGTATTTGATTACCAATGACTTCTTCTAGCATGAATAATTTCACGTTATCATTCTCCACAACATCTTCGGTCTCAATGCTATATGGACAAGAGCAGGGTCCTTTATTCCTAATCCACCATGTATTTTAGGATCCCTTATTGTTTTCCAGTTGATTAAATGAAACTTTCATATGGTAGTTTCCCCCCTTCATAAAGGAATTTTTTGATTTGTCTTGCAATTTCTCTCTTAATAATTTCTAGGGTAAGCAAAGAGGAATATTGATACACTCGGAGGGTCGGTAGGATGGCCTTGACCAGAACAAATTGACTAGCTAGGTTTAGCCAAAATTCCCCCCAATTGAGAAAATTTTCTTTGATCTTAGAGGTGATGTTGAACAAATCTACTGCTGACAGAGACTTCAAACATATGGGAATTCCTAGGTACTTGAATGACTGCCAATTCATAACTAAGGGAAATTGCAGAATCCTTGAGATGACAACAAGATAATGAGCACTAGTATTCTAGGCATACAAATAACATTTTTGAGAATTTACCATTCATCCTAAAACATATAGAAACTGATTCAACATGAGTTTGAATTTTCTTGCAATTATTGAAGATTCCCCTCCGATAAGTAAAATATCATCTTCAAATTGCAAATGGTTTATTTGTTTTATCTTGACTGCAATTTTGATACCTAGGATACCTCTAGATATTCTTTCTTGTTCTAGTCTTCTTCCCAAAACTTCTTCCATTAATATATATAGAAGAGGAGATAAAGGACATCCCTGTCTTAATCCTATGGAGGATTGAAGGAATCTTGAGGGTCTTCCATTAATTAATGGTGTTATCCATGCTTGGATGAGACATGTTGCAATTCATTTAACGATGGAGGGGTGGAATCCAAATCTCTCTAAAACTCCTAGGAGAAATATGTGTCACACACTGTCAAAAGCATTTTCCATGTTAATATTGATCACCATCCCTTTGTTTCCTCTAATATTGCTTGAGTGAATTGTTTCTTGAACTTGCACAATGTTATGCCAAATTTGTATTTGTGCTACAAAACCCCCGTGGGCAGGAGAGATTAATTTTGGGATAAACTTTTGAATTCTAGAGGCTATGATCTTGGAAATGATTTTATAAGAAACATTGCACAAGGAGATGGGTTTTGAATCTTGAGAATGAAACATGTTTCCTTTCTTTAGGGATTAATGCTAGAAAGGTTGAGTTTGTAGCCCACACACTTTTCTGGCTTTTGTACATATTGAATCATTCGAACAAGGTCCTTTTTTACAGTGTGCCAACCTTTTTTATAGAAGTGGGTAGTCAAACCATTTGGGCATGGAGCCTTATCTAGATCAAATTGAGATAGGGCCAACCATACCTCTTCTTATGGAATTCTCCTTATTAAATATTCATTGTCCCTTTCTGTTACTAACTTATGGATAAACAAGAGTGCTTGTTCCTTTAGTTCTCAGTCAAATGTACCTTTATCCATGTAGATATTTGAGAAGTGTGCCAAAGAAACCAATTTTATTTCTTCAAACGTGTTTAGTATGGAGTTGTCTTCAATATGAATTTATTCCAATGTGTTATGTCCTTTCCTTATACTAAATTGTTTGTGGAAGAAGGATGTGTTCCTATCTCCTTCTTGTAACCACAGAAAATGCAATTTTAATCTCCAAGTTTCCTCTTATTTACTCATTACCTCTTGAAGTTTCTTCTCGCATTTATCTTCTTATTGTAGAAGAAGAGTTGTTACCTCCGAATTCTCCAATTTGTTTCCAATGTCTTCCAAATTCCCTATAAGATGGATTAATTCTTCCTTAGGCTCCTTGATAGAAGAAGTTACCCACTCCTTTATGGTCGTTTTTAATCTGATTAACTTCTTCTCTGAAATCTAAAACAGGGGAACCCACAATCCATGGACTCCAAGAGGAATGGACAATAGATAAAAGGAAATGATGATCAAGCCATAGACGATTGAAGTGGAAAGAAATGAGGCTCAAATTCTTCTTGTTTAAAAAAGATAGAGAAATGGGCATGTGATATGAGCTCGCCCAAGGGAGGATCTGAGAAACTAGAGTTGAAGGTCCTATGAGGAAGGTACTACTTATCAGGAAATGAGCAAGCCTTTCCACAATATTCCTTGGACCCACTCAATAATTAGACCAGGTGAAAACCCCTTTAGAGGGTTTCACATCAAAAATATCTAAATAAGAGATGATATCTTATATATATTCTCTGGAGGAATCCCTTATAGATTAACGCCCCCTCTTTTCCCAATGATGAAGAGTGGTGTTAAATTCACCAACAATGATTAGATTGTCTATTGACTGAGACTCCATCATTTCTAACAACGATCTCCAACAAATCATTTTTTCTTGGTATTGATTAGGCATATAAACATTAACTATAATAAAATTCTTACGTGAAGAAAGATGAAGCAACTTGACGAGCATGGAGTGAAGAGAATCCTTAGATGCCACTAGTTGAAATTGATGCGGTTTCCAGAGCGTGCAGATACCACTTGATGCCCCTCTTGAGATGATAGATAAACACATGCTATTCTTCCATATATGCTTACTTTCTTGAAGGACAACCTGGTCTTTCGTTTTTGTCTCTTGGAGGAGAATGATTTGAGGTCGTTCTAATTTTATTAAGTTTCTGAGTGATTCTAGTTCTTCTTTGCTTCCCAATCCACTACAATTCCATGAGACTAGTTTCATTATTTACCTGATGCCTTTGGATCCCCCCCTTTAGGGGGAAAGATGTTTCCAACTCCTTTAGCTCATATCGTTTCCCTTTTGAAGGTGATTTCTAACGTCATCTGCAGTCCCAATCCTTTTCCTTGTCCATTGTTTCTTCCCTTTTATTTTGACTATACTTTCACCCTAGTTTCTTTATTTTTACTGCGGATTTTGTCTCACGATATATTTCTTCATCTATTTCCTCCTGATATTGTTCCTCCATTATGACATGGATTCCTGATATGGAGTTGATGCTCATGTTTGAAACTGGCGCTTTCCCGGGGGTCATTTCTTTGGTGGATTTCTTCCCACTTTGGAGTTGACATGGATCATGAGTGGGGATTTATCTCTCTACTATCAAATTTTCATGGCTCTCCTCTGTAGCTTCCTCATTACCCTCTAGTGTCGCATACCTATTATTGTTGGACCGAGGGTAATTTCCCCTACTCTGAGATGAGGGGGCATCCTCCAGCACCATAGACTCATGTTGTGCATTCAAAGGACCGGGAGGGGCTTGACCAGCTATGCAAGATCCCCTCTTTATTTTCCGGGTTCTCCATTTCTCTTGATCCCCCCACGGTTGTAGAGAAATTTGGTACATGGGGCAATATTTTGGGAAATTTCCATATTCATGACATGCTTTTCACTTGAAGAGAATTTTCTCATAGTCTACCTATTATATATGAGTCCATTCATCTAGGGTTAGTTTTATTTATTTTGGAAGAAAATTTTCTAGATCTACCTCAACACAAATTCTTGCACATGCCTGTTGACCCTCTTGTGGTTCGACACGATCAATATACCTTTCCAGTGTATTTCCTATATTGTATATGGTTTTGTGTGTCCAATGGTAATATGGGAGAAAGGTAAACTTGCCATAGAATGAGACGACTGACATAATTTCATTTTCAGGACTAAAGTCAGACGTCTTTCGATTCAATTACATACCCCTTAAACCCCTAAAATAGGCTCCACTATGAAATATGAGGTCTCGGTCTTCCTTCAATTCGACCAAAAATACAAGAAAACCCTTACCGGAGAAAGATGAAACAACCTTCCCTTTTATAATGGGTTTCCAGCTTTGGTCCACCCAGCTTGCTACTGCTCTTGGAGAGGGCCAGATCCTTATAAATTTTCCAACTAGACCATTTTCAATGAACCGTAGAGATAAGTTTATGGATGAAGAGGCATGAAGTGAAAATTTTGGAATATCGTCAAGCTTCTTCAAAATTTGATGGGGGAGCCTTAGTAGATTTTTGTGCGGAGGCCATGACAGATCGAAACACAACAATTTTATGAGGGGGAAACAGAGGGGGGAGGAGGGGGAGAGGTATCTCCCCCTATAGAATGAGTGGCCATTGAAAACTGGGGTATGGGATTCGAAATTATAGATCCAATCCAGGTTCACAAAGACAGATTTAAATTTAGTACTAGAACTTTCTTCTTACTCTTACTATTGTTTGAGAATTTGGGTATCGGGGATGTAGTCCTTTGGTTCTTTTAGTCTTTAAGTCTTAGATACTAGTTGTGGAATCCAATTTTCATCATGGCAATTTCTCTGATTTTGAATGTTAACCTTGGGGTGATTTAGAAAATAATACATTAAAGACTAGGAAATAAGTAAATAAATTATTTGATATGTAATGAAATTTGGATAGAAATAAATCTTCATTTTAATAAAGAAAGTATTCACCATCAATACAAAGTTTTCTACTAAATTACATTATTTACAAAAGAATAAACAAATAAACTATTTTATATGGAATGGAATTTGGATAGAAATAAAACTTCATTTTAATATATAAAATATTCACCACCAATAAAAATAAAAAGTTTTCTATTAAATAAAGATAACATTTTTATATTATTGGTATTATTGTTAAATGTTTAAGTGAGGTAAAAACATATACTATACTTGTATATATATAGGTATGTAAACTAATGAAATATACAATGTAAAGTCTATGGAGGTATACATACCCTACTATATATGCATTTGAATTTGTGATTTTTTAAGAAGAAACACATGTTCTTAATCATTAAGCCCTCTTGTGATTTATAAACTTTCTCATTGTTGAATAATAAAATTGAGTTGTTCAAATTGAATTTTTTGATACTTTAAAAAATAATTTTAGACAAGATTCATAATAAATTCCAAACATGATTTGAATTGGTAATAAGAAG
>ML786494.1:175760-185923 GCA_009831015.1 Picea engelmannii | reverse complement strand
TATAGAATTTCCTTTATCTTTAAAAACAATTTACTTATTTTTTAAAAAGATGAAATAACTTTACCTATTTTTGTTAAATAACATTATAATTAATATGATTAAGTTGAATAAAAATCAATTATTTATTTTTTTTAAAGATGAAATAACTTACTTATTTTTGTTAAGTAACATTATAATTATTATGATTAAGTTGAATAAAAGTCAATGAAATTTTTATGATCTTTTTTCTTCTAGGAATAGCTCAATTTAATTGTTTAGAATCCATTTTTTACACTTTTGAATGGATCTTAATAATGAACATGCTAACAAAGTATTTTAGTTTGGATTGAGTTGGTCATTTTGATTACAACTAGATACAACTATTTACTTTAAACATAAGGCGACCAATTTTCATCATTTAGGAAGGATTGATTTGGATATAATTATTTACTTTAATAAAAAAATTATTTTTAATTAAAGTTGATAATCAACTTTACATAGTCCCCGAGGTGTAGGACAGTCGGTGACGGAGTGTGTTATTAAGGCACTCCGTGATTTTAAAGTCACCGGTTCGAAACCTGTGGGGACAAAAAATCCAACCATGTTAAGGGTTGGTGTGGCTCAGGCCGGGTGCGATCCCCGGGTGATTTTGACGGCTTAGATGCCCCTGAGTCGCGGTTTCTCAAGCCACAAGTTAATCGCGTAGCCAACAGGTCCCGCACAAATTAACAAACAAAAAAAGATAATCAACTTTACATATAGTTTAAAATGAAAATAAAAAAAAATAATTATTGATTAAATATAAAATGTCAACTCTTAATAACTATATTAATAATATTAAATTTTTTACACAGTTTAAATTGAAAATAAGAAAAATAATTAGTCCAATCTCAAATCCAACATGATTTCATCCATATCATAGCCTCTAACCTCTTTTGTCATTTTGAATTATGCGACAAATCTCTTTTTCTGGTAGTTGCGCTAAAACAACCTCCTCTATTCCTTGTTCTTTCATGCAAGTAGCTAACATATGCATTAACTTACTTATAGCCTCTGAATATTTAAGAAATCACAAACAATAGCATAAGAAAGTACTTACTTGATCATCGATGTCTCCTTTGCACTCTAGGTTATGCAAGGATTCTACGCACATTGTACGTTGCAACTCCTCCTCACATTGTTCTTCATATTATTTTTGCTCAGTGCGTCATAGCTCAATCTGTATACAAGAATCCTCTATTGATCTCTGGGTTGCGTGTTGTATTTATTCATGCATGCAAGCCTCCTCCAATGACCTTCTCTCATGAGATATAATTACTCAGGTGTGTGATCTTTCTCTAACAATCTCTGGGTCGTCTTTTATAATTTTTCATGGATCTAAGCTTCTTCGAGTGACCTTTGTGTCATGCATTGAATTTCTTCCCAAATATGAGCCTCCTTAAGTGATGTCTAAGTCATGCATTGTTATTCCTCGTGCACTCTTTCTTCCTCCATATCTCTCTGCACATTGTGTAGAATTTTTTTATGATGGTGACTATCCAACTTTGGAGGAGGTTGGGCTTCCTTCCTTATTGTCCCCTCATGCTTATGAATTGAGCTTACACTATGCTCGAAGTCTCTTCCTATTCTTGTGCCTCCTTAGGTGACCACTAACATCACCTTTCCCTTTCTTCTTTTGATTCTTTGGTGGTTTTGCATGCACCATAATTCACTGCTTTATATCTTCCCACTTATTTAACCAGTTGATACAGTCCAAAGTGACATGCTTGTGACTATATAAGTATGCACACAGTAAGCGTAGCTTGGTACAAAATCTTGAAACATGACCAATCTCGAAACAATTAAAGTAAGTGGGGGGCGGGGGGGGCTTCCACTTCCTCCTCCATATCCACATTTGCATCCGCATCCATATCCTCCTCTAGTACCTCCTTGGTATCTTCCATGCTCAGCTCCGCCATGATCACCACCTTATTTTTCCTCATGTACCCAGAATGCATCATGGGTATTATCCTGCACCAGTTCGAGTGAACAACAGTTATTGACATCGTTCCCAATGGGTTTACACAACTTTCAAAACTATGTGTGAGTCATAATATCGTACTTCTACAAGGTTTGGCAGAGTGGTGACACATTCTCGGGCCATTGCCTTCATACTTCACACAAATTTTTCTGCCCATATGGAAATGGACTCGACGCACTTGTCACCACACAGTTTGGAAAGACAGGGCAATCGTCCCTACGATTCCCCTCAGAGTGACATATGGTATATCATATGTGTTCATGCACGTCTTTATTCTTTGCTGTATTTTTCAGTTGCATCAATAGATTGGCCAGTAGAAACTACACCTACTCCAACCCATCCAATGTCTTTGTTTCCCTTCATGTAGCTTCCAAGTGCATCGCAATATCGAATACCTCTGCCCGATTCATCACCTTCTACTATGTGAGAGGGACTTGGATATGGGGGAGTAACCCAACAATAAACCATTCTCAGTGATACACATCCTAAATTTGGAATGTCATCCTTTCCAACAAGATTTTGAACCATTGGTCATAGTCTAGGATGGTTTCTCCTTCCTTTTTTTTGATTTATTTTTATCTCTGTGATACATTGGGATTCATACTTAGGTTTCTAAAACTCCCTAAGTAAATCCTTCTTAATATTGGTGAGGGACCTTGGTTTCCCTATTGGAACAATAGCCTTATACTTCATTTACCAGGTCAAGGAATTGTCCCATGAATGTGATTTCTAACTATTCGATCTTTACAACTTCATCTGTGATCCTCCTCACAAAACATATCACTTCACATGTAAACTAGTGTTTCTCTGCATCATTTCTACCCGTTCCATGGAACATAGGCAACCTCAATGTGTTATATTGTTTCACCATCCTTGAGTGCAAACTAATTCCTCTTATGTGATTTCTAGGGGTTTGATTCCACCACACCAATGCTTCTCTTGATGAAGTAAAACTGACTTCTCCTTCTTCTTTGATTGTCTGGTGGATTTTCTCTTCTTCCACTCCAATATCTTCACTATGTATTTTTATTTATTCTTGATTTAAAAAGAACAAGGGGATGTTACAAAGAAGGGGTAAGTCCATCTTTTTATGACGAATCTTGTGAGGGAACTTGAAGAGTTTTCTACTTTCAGTCACACAATACCATCTACAATATTCCATACATCTCCCCCACCACTAGGGAAGACTCCATATTCTATTTCTTGTGGTGCACCAACACTTTGTGCTCCATGTTCCAATCCTATTTTCACATTGTGACCATGCACACTATTTTCTTCTCCTACCCACACACTGTTAATATGTGCACTACTCCACTACACACACTGCTTTCCTCTCCTATGAGCACACTACACAACACATCTCTTCACATCAAACTATCTTCCTATCAACACGTTGCTACCCTTCACAACATCTCCTACTCCTGACTATGCACTATGATCCTCATCTACCAATCCTACCGATGTACCAAACATTTACGCCCATGCACCAGAACTGATCTGGATTATTTTTGGTACGAAATGAGAGTGGAGATATAACACAAAAATATTCATAGATATTGCAAAAGAGACAACAATATAATAGAGATATATCATAAATATAACAAGAGTCACAGATATACAGTAATACACGATTTCTATTAATGAAATAAATGTACAAAGAATGTAAAAATACAGAGTGAAAGACTCGCTAGAATGGTGGCATCTTATCTCTGAGAAAATATGTGACGGATACTCAAATTCACAAGAAGATGAAAAGCAAAAAGGTTCGGGGACCCCAATGGAGGTAGTTGATATGTCAACTTCCCGCTGGCGTAACTTTTGCATACGATCTCTGTTTGGGGAGCTCGATACACCGTTAGAAATATCGATCCGAGGAATACAACTTTTGTGTGAGAAACATCGAAGGAAATTCCATGTTTCTCCTTGTTTTCCCAAAAAGCATCATTTAGGGCCTCAAAACGACTCTGAAAGTTTAGCACCCGAAAAACTACTAAAAATATTAAATTACCAAAATTGCCAGAAAATTATTTTGAGCCAGTTGGAAAAGGTGGGTGGCCACCAATATCCACCGACTACCTCTGGTATTATATAGAGATAACCCCCTAGATTAACAATGAAACTATGGGGTTGAGACTCATAAATAGCATGGTGCTTCCACATATATGGCTGACCCAACAAAACATCACAAACATCCAATGGGGAAACATCACATAATACCTCATCTTTGAAGAGTTTGATGTCGTATGAAAAACAACACTGTTGGCTGACACAAAGATCGCATCACTGGCAAAGCCTCCCGATGTTGTATGGCTACGGGTGTGGTGTTTTCGACAATCCCAATTGTTTGACGACCTCTACTGAGGTGAGGTTATTCTGGCTTCTGCTATCAACAATAAAATGCAGTGGGGTCCCCTTCACCCACATCTGTGAATGGAAAAGGTGCTCCCCCTCTTCAGGATCTGTTGGTTCTTCTGGTTGAATTGTTGCGGTCGCGACAATAGAAGAGGGGTATCCGTCGATGATCTGTCTTTTACTAGTATTTTCAGAATCAGATTATGAATTAGGGTTCGGCTCCTTGTCTTTGATCTTGGCCACCAATGACTATTTTGAGCGACATTCATCAGTGTTGTGCCAGGGGATTTTGTGGAAATCACACCATTTTCCGGTGTCCTTCTTCGTCTTCCTATGACCCTTCTTTTCCTGTGGCTTAGACTATTTTTCTGGAAGTTGTTTGTTAGGGTCGTCTTGCCATGACCATTGTTTGTGAGCTAAATCATCATCCTAGCTATCCCTCGCTTATGTCATGATCCAATCCCTACATCCTCATCACACAATTCTGTCGATGTTCCAATATTTATGAGCCATCCTGCCACTACACTTCCTCTTGCTATTCAACACTAAGTCGTCCAGCTCTTTATAGAGTTTCCAAATCTTACGACATATTGTTACCCATGGAACTACCTCAAAAATTCCACGGACACAAGAAATAAGAAATAATTATAGGGTTAGGTTTTTTGGAAGACTTGCACATATGGCTCATGATACAATCACTTTGGTGCATTCATGGCTCCTCCACCTTGAGATCTCCCACATCAGCACCATGACTGTGACATTGATAACATCACCTCATTGGATATAGGATGGGTGGCGATAGGATTTCCTTTATCAAAATATGTGTTCATACATACACTTTCTCACGACTGAACTGTAAGTGCTCGAGAAAATACATATGATAATGTAGATATATTTTTGGATAAACACTTTGTGTTTGGTTTTAGAAATATCCAAAGTTTAGAGTAGACACTCCATCTATCATCAAGTAAAGTAACAATTAAAAAAATCCAAAAATTTGCATTGTCAAGTACATATGATTTCCCATGATTGAAAGACATTAGCCAAAAGTAGCTACTCATGAGTCTTTAAGTACATCTTGCACTATAAATGCACCCTGGGAAGAACCGAGTTATTTTTTGCAGACTAGAACCTACAAATCCAACAACACACCTTCTGAATCATTGGACATTCTCCTCCATTTTGATATGACTTATGATGGACAGTCCCCTTTAGGCATCGTGTTAGCTCCCTTATTGCACAAAAGTACATAGGAAACCTTCTGCTGATATGTGTTTCATGAATTTGATATTAAGCTTCGTCCTCACCAACGACGAACAATCCCTACACATATAACGAGGAAGCCTCCTCTTATTAGATAATAGGTGGCATTGTGACCTATCTTCATTCTGCATATGGACAGGATTCTAACTTCCATGCTCCAGTAACACTCTTAGACCACCTATTGCATTTATATGTGACAAACAACAGAAAAGCAGTTGATGGTGAATCCTCTGGAAATAATGGCGAATATTCATATTAGTTACACCCAAAGTCATGCATCTATTGGAATTGAGCATGTTAAATAGGTTTTTAATCTTTGATACCTTTTCTATGTACAATATTAAATTTGAGAAGAATATTCTTAGTCTTCACAACAAATAAAGGGTCATGATTTCAACTATTAACCTCCTCCCGTTTATAAATAGATACATTTATGTGTTTACTTTTTAACATTTAATTAACACGATTAGAAAAGAATTCATTTAATTGTGATTAACTTAGTAGTGGAGTACATATGTCTCCCATTTAGATGGTGGAATGAAAAATATAGAGATGTGTTTAAGTTGTGTATGCTGAGTCATCTAATGGAGCGTTCGCTTCCTCTAGCCACGACTCTGCACACCTTAATGTTCAAAGAATTTATTTAAATGGTTTCCTGTATATCAATTTTTTTTAGTGGTCGTTAAATTCCATTGTTTTTCGTATATCAATTCCATTTGGTCCATTAGGTGGCCGATAAATTCCATTCTAAACAATTTACAGCTCAAAGAATTTATTTAAATGGTTTCGCTCTATCAACTCCATTCGGTGGCCCATAAATTCCATTCCAAATGGATATCAATTCCATTTGGTCCATTCAGTAGCAAATACATGCTTGGTCGATTAATTCCATTCGATGGTGGAGTTATAGAGATATATGGTCTACACGCATAGTTCCAGAAGGTTTGTTACATAGAACTATCGTCCGTGCTCACAAATACTTCTGGAGGAATTGAAGGTTTGGTATCTTCTTTGATATAATTTTTTAACACACTGATTATTTTTCATTGTTTCAGCGTTAGGGTTGGGTACATGTTTTTCTTTCACAGTTTTATCTTTAGAGTTGTCATTGTTTTGGCTTTAGGGTTAGGTTTTCACTGTTTTGACAGTTGGTTTTAACCATAACCATGTAGACATTGAATTTCATAGAAGACCCATGAATGTTGAGCCAAACCACGAGGATCCAAGACCCTTTGTAATTCTTGTGGCCATGGGTTCATATCTGTCATACTCATCCCAAATACAGGCTGGCAATAACTCATACTCACCCAAATGTATGAGAGTGATATATTCTTGTGATTGATCAATCGATATAACCATCAAAATAACAGATGTTGGTCTGAATCATATGGCCCATGACTTATGACTGTCTACGATTCAATCATGCCTCCACAACTTGTTGTTCTTGCAGGGTCGGAATACAAAATAGCGTAAATACAAAAGAGTGTAAACCAACAGTGATAAACAAATTTTGAAATGGTAAAATTTGTTTTATATTTATCCTACTTCAACATTTGCAACATCAAATGGCCAATCTTATCTTACAGTTGATAATATTTCAACATCGGTATATGTTCTTTTATTTGTTATCATTATGTTTATATTTATTACTTCAGTTGTGTAGTTGAACTCTATCAGTTATGTAGTTGAACTCTACTTCACTTAATGTAGATCCTAGTTTTTTAAATTTTTTTGTAACCAAATAAGTAGAGTCGTTTCCTATATAATGATGTAATTAGTCCTCATTCAATAATACAAGAGATTGTGAGCGTAGTCTCACATGTGTGTTGGTTTTCTCCAAATTCTAAGTTGATATCAGAGCCACATTGGAAATCCGAGCGATCCATCTCTGTGAGGCGAGATCCGATCTCGAATTGATTTGGAAAATCACTAGCGCCCCCCATACAGTGTTAGAGAGAAGTGACACTCTCACGCTTACGAAATTGAATTTTTCGGAGGTCTCGCGCTCCCTGTCTATCCATCTGAGTGCGCTAGAGAGCTAGTGCTCCCCCTCTCACTCTCTAGGAGCATTGAAAAAGGTGACTCGCGCTCCCCCTGCCATCGTACGATAGAATTAACACTCCCATTCTATCCTTTGAGGAGCGCCGACCAGTTTCCTTTGGAATAACGTGTCTGCAGAAAGCGTGAAGTACGAGTTTTTGGACTGAAGCGTAAGTTTTGTTTTTTGTTGGAGCGTTGAAAGAGGATCCTCCTCCATTCACAATGTGCATGAGTTATTCACGATTTGCATGAGCTTGAAGCAGGAAGCGTGAGTCTGCACACCGTGGCATTCTGGTTTGGATTCGATCCGGATGGTCTACGTTTTGTTTTGCTGATTTTGAGATATTACTGTCCACTCCTACTTAATTGAATATTTTCGAATAACTTGCTAAGGCTGCCAAAACCTTATTCTTCATGGCTTTCCATTCAGTGTAGAAGAGGCGTGATTGGAATAGTATAGATTGGAGTAGCAACTCGAGTGAAGGAGTTTGCATGCGTGGATTTTGAATCCAAATCGTGAAGGTTTTTTTTTTTCTCATGAAGTTTAAGTTTATTAAAGTGGATACTTTTTATTAAGTGGATATTTTTATGAAGTATAAACCTTTTTATAAAGTGGATTTTTTTTAATTAAAGCGCAAGGGTGCTATAAAGAGGTGAACAAGGAGTTATAAACTTTTTTATTAAAGTGGATGAATGTGTATTAAAAAAACAAAAAAAAAAAATTTTTTTTAAAGAAATTTATATTATTTTTTATATATAAGGTGGTGTAAGTTTTCTTTTTAAGGTTTCTTTATATTTATTTTAAGAAAATTGAGAGCCAAGGTAGGATGAGATTGGTGGATTCGAAGGAAGAGTGACGGACTGCTCAGCACTCAACGGAAAGTTGCATATCCTTGGTGATCCACTTGCAGAGAATATCTTGCAGCAATGACGAATCCTATGGTGGAGACCTACCTCAACGAAGCCAATAAATTAGATGGCTTGAATTTCATTAACTGGAAATTCAAGATGTAGACGCTCATGGAAGGCTATGGTGTCTGGACCATGGCGAAGGGAACTGAAGCGAAACCTAATGCGGCTACTGGTGCGACAACAACACAAATACAAGATTGGGAGAAGCGCGAAAACAAGAAAAATGTATTGTTGTGCATGTCTGTTAAAGATAAAATAATTCCACATATTAGAGAAGCTACAAATTCCACTGAAACGTGGACAACACTTAAAGCATTGTATAAAACTAGCAACACAAATCACATTCAGTTCCTGAAAACTAAATTGCTAGGCATTAAGATGGATGGAAATGAATCTGTTAGTTCATTTTTGGGTCATATTAAAGAGGTGAAAGACAAGCTAGGAAACGTAGGGGAAATAGTTTCCAACACTGATCTCTTCACTATTACCTTAAATGGTATGCTAGAAGATTATCACATGTTCATAAAAGGTCTTGCAGCAAGGGAGAAACCTCCTAATTTTGAAGAACTGACATGAATTTTGCTACAAGAGGAAGAGAGGTGCGAGAATCTGAAGCCTCAGAATAAATGTTTGGCACTGTGGTCAAATAAGAGATCTGTGAGAGGGATATCAAGAGAAAGAGGCATATGAGGTAGTTCATCGTAGAGAGGCAGTTCATCGTAGAGAAGACAATCTCCAAGGCCGAATCAAGGTATGCAATCTAATAAGACTGAGTCAAAGAGTTGTTTTTATTGTGGTCGACCTGGACATATTGTTAAATACTATCATAAGAAGAAGAGTGATGAGGCTAGGAATAAACCTAGAACACATTCATGTCATTATGTAGAAAAATATTCAAATCATGATCTCAAAGTATTTATTGCTAGTGATGATATTGATGTACCCTTGAATTTTGATTCACGGTATCTTAGGATGTTTGTGTCTAACACTGCTTTATCTGCTAAAACAGATGATTCTGATGCCTGGTTTGTGGATTCTGGAGCATCAGTACATATGACATGTAATAAGATATGGTACACTAATTTTAAAGAAACACATAATGGAGCCAGCATGTATCTTGGAGATGACTACGCTCATCAGATCAAGGGATATGGAGACATTCCCGTGACATTGCCGAACGGTATTGTTTGTCACATTCACAATGTGGTGTATGTGTCAGGGATAAAGAAAAAAAATATCTTTGTTTCCACCATTACAAATCAGAACTTGAAGGTTGAATTCTTTAAGAATTATTGCATAGTGAAGGATCTGTTGGACCAATTCAAAACTGTTGCAACGAGAGTCAGAGAAGGAGGCCTATACAAACTTGATGTTACTAGCAAAGCACATCACGCATTGACTTCTGCAACTATGCCAACAGATATTCTTTGGCATCAAAGGTATGGCCACATCAATCATGTAACAACCAAATAATTCTAAACAGTATTTTTATTTCCATAAACAATTTATTGAATAACTGAAAACATTAACTTCATAGCATACTACTGATTTTCGTTACAGCAACATCAGTAATTTAGATTTATCCAGATTAACGGTT
>ML786494.1:150550-164799 GCA_009831015.1 Picea engelmannii | reverse complement strand
TTCATTGATCCTTTAAATTATATTTCTCAGGTCTTTAAATGTGATCTATAATTAAATTATTACTTGGTTAACCATAATTGCTTTCCTTAATTAATTTTACTTTATGATCTTTAAACATTTATTTAATTAGGGTCGTTACAAATCATCCTCATTTATTATTATTATATAAAAAGAACATGGTTGAAGGACTTCCCATGTTAAAGAATGAGAATGTTGCTTGTGATGGATGTGCATTAGGAAATATGGACATAGATGAATTCCCCTCTAATCCTGATAAGAAAAAGAGAGATGCGGGCCTATGCAGACTCTCAAATACATTTTGGGCTAAAGCCATAAATACTGCAGTTTATTTAAAGAATAGAAGTCCAACAAGGTGCCTTGATAATGTCACTCCTTTCAAAGCCGTGTACAGTTCCAAACCTTCAGTTCATAATTTGAAAGTATTTTGGTGTAAGGATTTTGCACATATTCCAAAGGAGAATAGGAATAATTGGATGCTAAAGCCATTAAATGTATTTTCATTGGGTACTGTTCTGAATTCAAAGCATACAAATTGTTTGATCCTTCTACTCACAAAGTATTTGAGAGTACATATGTACTTTTCCATGAGCAGGAAGCAGGAAATCATGATAGCAATAGTCATGATGAATGGCATAGACTTCTTGATGAAGGAGTTAAAGAAGAGAAACAACAACCATCACAATAGCAACCATGAAAGAAACAACCAAAACCACAGTGAAAATCACAGCGGAGCAAGAAAGACTCAGTAATATGGACACTTCAAGCAATCACAGTTCACCTAGAGGCAAAGACAGATCTTCACAAAGTGGGGAGGAAGATAATTAGTTGAGAAGATATTCACAAGAGGTTCGAGTTGAGAAGATCTTCATGATAGGTTCGACTCCCTAAGAGGTATAGAGACTATGCCCTAATGAGTAGCATTTCAAATGTCATAGAACCCATGATTTTTAATGAAGCTAATGAACATGATGGATGGAGAAATGCAATGGAGGAAGAATATGAATCTATAATGAAAAACAATACTTGGGAATTGACTGAATTGCCTAAACATAAAAATCTCATTCGATGCAAATGGATATACAAACCCAAGTTTAAATTAGATGGTAGTATAGATAAATATAAGGCTAGACTGGTGGCAAATGGGTATTCACAAACATAAGGTATTGATTATGATGAAACATTTTCACCAATAACTAAATTGAATACTATCAGATTGTTAATTGCTTTAGCTACAAAGTATCATTGGAAGCTAGACCAATTAGATGTTAAATCTGCATTTTTGAATGGTGAGTTAAAGGAGGAGGTTTACCTTACTCAACCTGAAGGGTTTTCGGAACAAGGGCAAGAACACTTAGTGTGTAAGTTAAAGAAAACGTTGTATGGACTAAAACAAGTACTTAGGTCATGGTATGAGAAGATAGACTCTTTATTTATTCAACAAGGTTTTATGAGGATCAAGAGTGATACAAATCTATATACCAAATTTGATGAACAGGGGCATATAGTATTGATTTCCTTATATGTTGATTATTTAATAATTATAGGAAATGATGAGAAGTTAATTGATGAAATCAAGGAGCAATTATCACAAGTTTTTGAAATGAAATATCTTGGTGAGTTACATTACTTCCTAGGTCTTGAAGTTTGCAGAAATGCAGGCAAAAATTTTGTTTGTCAGAGTAAGTATGTCAGAGAAGTACTTAAGAGATTTAAAATGGACCAGTGTAAATCTTCTATTGTTCCCATGCATCATAATGTGAAACTTTCTTGTGATGATGGTTCGAAGGAGGTGAATGGCACTATGTATAGATAGATGGTGGGTAGTTTGAATTATCTCACCACAACCAAACATGATATTGCATATTCTGTGAGTATGTTAAGTCAGTTTATGGTGAAACCTCTAGAAAGACATTGGAATGCAACAAAGGTGGTACTTAGGTATCTAAAAGGAAAACTTGATTATGATATTAAATATACTGATGCATTTGATGTTGAGTTGACGGGTTACTTAGATTATGATTGGGTTGGCAATCCTGATGATCGAATATCAACCACTAGATACGTGTTTGGCATTGGATCCGAGGTTGTTTCATGGAGCAGTAAAAACAAACCTACTGTATCTTTGTCTTCTACTGAAGAAGAATATAAATCCTTGTGTGAAACAACTTGTGAAGTTGTTTGGTTGAGAAGACTTCTTCAAGATGTTGGAGAAGAACAAAAGGAACCTACAATGATCAAATGTGATAATCAAAGTTCAATCAAGATGGTGAATAATCCGATTTTTCATGTAAGGAAAAAGCAAGTTGATGCTCAGTTTCAGTTTGTTAGAGAAAAATTACAGTCAAATGAAATAACTCTTATGTATTGTAATACTTGTGAAAATGCTACTGATATTTTCACTAAGCCTCTTGGAAAGATTAAGTTTGATATTTTTAGGGAGATGTTAAGTATA
Organism: Picea engelmannii; assembly: GCA_009831015.1. Lineage (NCBI taxonomy): Eukaryota > Viridiplantae > Streptophyta > Pinopsida > Pinales > Pinaceae > Picea > Picea engelmannii. The sequence continues at coordinate 162,326 of ML786494.1, read as the reverse complement.
GGATTCAATCCATTCTCCATTATGGGGGAGAATTGGAAATAATGGAGCAAGAGTCAATTGTGTAGTTGAACTCTATCAGTTGTGTAGTTGAACTCTACTTCACTTAGTGTAGATCCTAGTTTTTTGTAGTTTGTTGTAACCGACTAAGTAGATTTGTTTCCTATATAATGATGTAATAAGTTCTCATTCAATAATACAAGAGATTGTGAGTGTAGTCTCACTTGTGTGTGTTGTTTTCTCATATTTCTAAGTAATCGGTGTTCATATGGCTAGCACTCCATGGATTATTATTGCAATTAGATTGTCAAACGTGCAAACTAAAATAATGTAGTTATCTTGTGGGGTTTACATATTCTAATGAACTGTAAATTTAATGTAATGTGCATGAAGGCTGACAGGGCTTCCATAGTTGGAGATGCCATAGGCACATGAAAGAGAATAAAAGAGCTATTGCATATAGTGGAAGAAACAAAAATACTTGTCAAATAGAAGAGATCTCCATGCATCAAACAAAGTAAAAGGCACAAAATTAACCATGATCACGTGGAAAGTTTTTCACGACATGAATCTATGTCTATGTTACAATGTGGGAAGGATCATAAATTCCTTAGGAATGAATTACTCATTGATAATTTCTTGGATGGAACATAAGTTGATGCTTCCATAGTTGTCAATGAAGTAATTAACACAACTACATTATAAAAGTGGTTGATATTCAGATGAATCCATTAGTTTGGAAAGATGGAAAATGACACCTATCGATGTATATTAACCACTTTCATAATGTGGTTGTGCTAGTGTAATACATATTCAAGTCCATATAAATTCTCTCAGACATTTTTCGGACATGTGACACTACGAGGCCATAGATCTCATTAATGAACTCAAACATGAGCATAAAACTGTTGTAATATTCAAGAAGGTAATTGTCCTATTATTATATCTTGTACTATAAATCTCCCTCTAGAGAGGATGAAAGAAACTGTGGCACCTTTTCATTGCATTGCTTAGTGTATTTGTCATTCATCTCATTCAATTCCTAAACAATGAATTTTTGTAGACAGTCTTTTGTTGTCCCTTTCCTTTCTGAACATTAGGATAGAGTTTATGTGGGATTGTGATATATTTCAGCGGTTTGTGGCACTAATAACCCTTGATGGGACTCAAGTATCCTCGTGGATTGTATGTGGTGATTTTAACATTGATAAATATTGAGTGGGCATCACGAATGCAAGAGATAGAATTGAACGAACGACTGGAACATGTATCACCTACAAGGTAAGGTTTTGTTGCAAACTATCATCTACTGCAACAATATCGAGGCTCGATAGCCTGAAGTTACCCTAAGAAAGAAACACATATGCTCATACATTCACCACATACAACAAATCCTACTCATCTCTTTCACATCACATGTTTTGTCCAATAACTTACCAAGACACTTTTGCACCTAACAGTTCGTCTTTCTGATTAGCGCCAAGAAGTACGATCTATGATTCCAAACAAGCACACTATTATATTCATCACTCTCACTTGTCCAGACAAGAAGGGTTCCTTGCACACATGGCACACTTCATATTTTCATTTTAGTGTTGGGTTGAGCATTCTCACATGGAGGCGCCACTCTATCCACATCCACATCACTTATGACCCAACATCGTCATCTGACCTAGTCTTCCACAGTTTTGCATCATTTAAATACACAAGTAACAACCATCAAAATGCTTTCTTATCTTTCTACTACTAAGTCACCACCAATACTTAAAAGCCTTTTTGCACCACATCATATGCTTAACTATAGGGATTTGGAGTTTATCCACGTGGGATTTCTACCAAAGTTATTGTTTATGGGGGTGAATCCATGAATCTAACATCATCTTCGACAATTCATTTTATCTATCCATTAGACATCCTTTTAGTGACTTTTTTGCATAATTCTACTACGAAGCCTTATAAGCTTTTTTGCAACACATTATGTGATTAAATATATGGATTATGAGTTTATGTTTTCTCTAATATCACCCCGTACCCCCAACCCCACCCTCATATATATATGAGGGATTTATTCCAAAGCGATAATCTATTAAGCCAGTTCATGAATTTAAATTTAGCACATGTTAGTAGGCTAAGCACTTGAAAGTAGTTTATGTAGATCTCCATTTAGGTTTTACATTATTGAAGTTTAAAGTCTTTATCAAGGTTTCAAATTTTAATAGAACATTTAAAACCATTAATGAAAGCTAAGAATGAAGGTATAAGCCTTGATCAAGGGTTCAAAGGTCAAGAATCCTTCAACATTTTTATAGGTTTTCATGGAGTTGCAACTTCCACTAAGTGAAATCCCTTCTTCTCTTCAATAAAAAGTGAAAAATGTGTTTCGTATAATTTTTTAATTGATTCCCAATGATTGTAATTTTCTCATTTTGAATTCCATATTATATTTAAATAATTTACTTTTTCCAAAACTTAAACTTAATAATTTCTTTTTTCTAGTGATTAGTAAAGGCCTCAAAAGATCCAAGAAAAAATAACACTTATCTTAAAAACTACAAAATAAAAAAATGTAAGAAATCGCACTCGCATTTTTCGTGTTTAAAAGGATATTTTTAATTTCTTATTTTAGCTTAATAAGATAAAAAGTTTTTTTTAAAGATAAAGATGTGTAAAATGTTATTTAAAGATTAATTAATTGGTTTAAAAATAATAATAAAATATAATTCTCTTACCTAAAAAAAAAATTCTAATATATTATGTGTTGATTAATTAAATGAAAATTTAACAATTAAATATCATTAATATTTAATAAAAAATTACAACACAATTTACTATCAATTATTTTTATATTTCAAAACTTATAATATCTATATTAATTCTAAAAGTTTCAATTTTAAAAATATATAAAATTTCAAATTTTCATTGCCGAATTTCATTTAAAAAAGTGAAACACATTCTTCAATATACTTAAAATCCACCTTAATTATTAAATATGCACCAACAATCTAGTATACTAGTTCCAACACAGTTCGCCATTCTCTCCTTTCACCTCAACTTACACTCGAAGTTTCTAATTGTTGGAATATTTCTTGGTGTTTAGAAGGAAAGTGGAGACGCGTTCAACTTAGACAGGTAGGAGATGATATGGAATGCCTAGCCAACTCTTGAGCGCTCCCCCGGTTAAGGCATGGCTCCCTATGTGATTAGTTGGCAATCGTTGGAATAGGATTTTGACTTTCTCAAGCCATGAATTATGTAAAATTATAACAAGGCATTTGCCTCATTAATAGATATCACACCATTTCACATGGACATCTTTAATTCCTGGGTTTTATAGTTACATCATAACTTCATTTTCAGATCATGTGATTAGTTGGCAATACATTTTGTTTCAATATGTATTTAATTAGTTAACAGGATAGTTATTTAGACACATCTCTTTCCAACCTTGGGCTGGATACATAGGCTTATAATAACATTTAATATTAATTTTACTTCAAATTTTAAGCCAGGTACATTTTTAGAATAGGAATTTGACTTTGCCAAAACAATAAAGGCATATGGATGTAAGCATTTGCTTCATCAATAAAAAAAAATCAAACCATCTAATATGGACACCTCTAATTCCGGGTTATATCGTTACATTTCATCTAATATGGACACCTCTAATTCCGGGTTATATCGTTACATTTTAATTTATTTTTTAAGATCACAAAGGGCATTTTACTTTTGTGTTTATTTTTCCAAATATTTGTGCTTTTCATCTATCTTTCCAACATGGTTACAAGATAGTTATATTGTTGAAACTTAATTTCTTTTTTCAGATAAGAAAGTGTATTTTTCTTTTGTGTTTATTTTTTTAAATATATTTTTTTTTCAATTTTTTTTTCAATTTTTATTTTTCAATTGGGTTGTTTAAATGTTTTAAGTTTTTTGTATTTTTCACAGAATTTGATAATTCAATTTTGGTTGAAACCCTAACTTTTATTGTTTAAATTGTATTTAATTGAAAATTTATTGAACATTCAAATTATACAAACTTAACCATTCAAATCTACAAATACAACCAATACTTAATACAACACCATACTTATTGGTTTTAAGATTTTGATGACTGAAAAGAAAATTTTATAATAAATATGCTGCAATATGAATTACACAAAACAGAAATCAGCATATATAAAAAATTAAACAAGGCCCTGTCACGAAAACTTTCACTTAGAAAAATTCAGAGACCAGTAAGAAATATCTCTAAATATCTCTAATAATAAGCCCTGTCACGAATACATACTCAAGAAATATCTCCATATACCTCTAAGGCCCTGTCACGAATACATACTAATAATATCTCTAAATATCTTTCAGTAAGAAATCGTAAGTTTAAATAACTTTACATAAAACAACAAAAATTACAATTTTTATAATACTTATCTTAAGACCTTATTAAAAATTACAATTTTAAATATAATTAATGATAAAATCTTGACTAATTTACAATTTACAATTGATTATTTTTACCTCATTATAAAAACAAAAAAAATAATAATATCCATATTAAATTTTTTTTTAATACAAAATTTTATATTAAAATAATAATTATAAAGTGTAATTTTTTTTTAATCTTTATTAAAAATTTGAATTAAAAATCAACACAAATTTTTTCATTGAAAATCTAACTAGCACAACTACATTAGTAAAAGTGGTTGATATAAATGATAGGGGTCATTAATTTTAGAAAAGTGGAAAATGATGTTGATCTACTTATATCAACCTAGTTGTGGTAGTTAGGATTAGTAGATTTGGGAATTAAAATATAAATTTAAAAAATATAAATCCAAAAACATATTTGTAATGTGACAAAACTAGCAATCCCTTTTCTGTAGAGCAGTGGGTGAGGGAGTGCGCTATTAAGACACTCTGTAAGTGAAGTCATCGGTTTGAAACCTCTAGGGACACCTCAAATCCATCCATGTTAAGGGCCGGTGCTATATGGAAGCATTTTGAAAAAGAAGATAAGCATATGGATAGGAAACCATGGAAAAAGACTTAAAGATAACACTATTTTTAGAGGTTATCATTCAACTATGGAAGTGTTGCATCAACAAAACCAATCTCCTTTGTTGCTTTGTTGACTTTAGGAAATATTTTCACATTGTGCCTAGGACCAGCCTTTGGAATAGGTTAAAGGAGCTAAAATTTTCCTCCTGGGTGAGCGCTGCTATGGTAAGAATATATTAGACCATTATTGCCAATTTTAGGAGCACTAGGGGTTGGTCAAAAGAAATTAACTACTATATAAGATTCACACAATGTTTTCCCCTATCCCCTACTCTTTTTGGCATTTACATTCACAAGTTAAAATATTGTTTGGAAGTTGCGGTTTGTGTTGGTCCAACTCTTGCTAGTATAGTAATCATCCTTCTTCTCTATGTCGATGATATTGTTCTCATGGAAATGAATCCCTAAGCAACTTAGAATCCTCAATGACCTATTCTCTAGTACAGGTATGATTATGAACAATGACAAAATGAAGGTTATGATCATTAAATCCAATAAGATCACTTACTAATAGACCTTTCGCTACAAGATAAGAAAATGATCCTCTTTGAGACTCTTATCACTCATGTTATCTTATATGGATGTGAATTTTGGGGATGCAATATCTCTTGAGAATCCTGGAGAAGGATATAGAAGATCCAAAATAATTTTATAACTTATTATCTCAAAACTAAGGGAAATACACACTATCATATCATATCCTCCTTATCGAAGTGAGTTTTCCCCTATTGAGAGAACATATATGATTAAGTACTTAATGTACAAGAATAAGATAAAAAACATGGATGACAAGATGCTTCCCAAAACTGCTTTAGACTCTAGCCAAAATCAACAACGAATCAAGCTGGGATGGCATAATGATGCCAAGTCTTGGATAAACCATTGGAGAATAAAAGAAGAAGTTATTTTACATAATATAGACTATATTAAAAGTAGTATACAAGATAAATTTAAGGACAATCTATATTGCTAAAATAAGAGAATCAATATTGCTAAAATCAGAACTAATTCTCAGGAGCTACATAGTGAAACATGGAAAGAAAGAATATGTCACCTTTGTGACACTAAGAGGGTTGAAGATGAAAAACATTTTCTCCTAGAGTTCTCTAAGTACACCCAAATTATATCCCAATTTCAAAATATTTGTCACAACACTGAACTTCCTAACCTTCTAAGTCATCAAAACTTTATTGATTTTACAACGTCTTCTCTTAATGTTTTTCAAGTATAAAAATAACATTTTAAAGAAATCCAAGTAATATCTTATTATTCTTAAGGTCCAATAGATCAATTTTGGTTTAAGTGGATGTTAACCATCATCATCATCATCAACAACAACTAGTTTTAATATTATATTATATTATTTAGTTTTCTACCCCTCCACTTTGTAAGACATCAATGGAATTTTTTGTAGGAAAATTGATGTTTAGTTTTCTACCACTCCACTTGGTAAGACATCAATGGAATTTTTTCCTTTTTAAATGTCTCACATACCTTATGTTGACCCTGATATATCTTGTCCCGCATGGAAAAATAAACAACCTTCATATTAAGTTTTCATATTAGAATTCAAAACTAACATTTCATTTGCAAGCATCATAGGACTTAAGCTTTGGAACAACAAAAAATTCAATCAACCATGATCATAATGATTAATGAGGATAGATAAAATGTTTGATCAATGGATGTATTCAATTGATATTACAAGGGATATAAGATTGAAACTCATGAGAGGTATTTTATTGTTATGCCAGGTTAAATTTTGGAAGGGTAGGATACTATCTAGGGTTAGTATAGGGCTCATTTCGGCTCCCTAAGAGGGAATTGTTTTTTTTAAACATGTATCATTGCATTTACATTGCATGTGGGTTATGAGGCTAGTGTGTTTCTTACATTTCTAAAACATATTGTAACTATGATTTCTTTATTGAGGGAAGTGTCGTTTTGAGTGATGAATGGTGGTAAACAAGGTGATTGTTGGGCCTACTTGAATAGTTCCAACAAGTTATTCGTAGGAAAGTTTATTTTTAGTTTTATAACCCTCCACTTCATAACACATAAGTGGTAATATTTCCTTTTTAAATGTCTCAAATACATTATGTCCACCCTAATATGGTTTGTCTCGTTGATTTATCATCGAAAAAATAAATAATCCTCATCACACCAACTTTTTATCAAATCAGGGATTTTCTTATGGGATCATCACATCTATATCCAATAAGGAGAAATCACAAATTTTACAAGCTAATGAACACATATACATGGATGATCAAAATTCTTGGAATTAATTAGCCATGTGAAAAAATAGCCTCGCTAAGGCATTTTCCATTCCCATCGTCTTCACTTCCTTGGAACATCTTGTCAAGAATGTTAGTGAAGTATTCTTCCATAACACCAAGAAGTATCAAAACAATATTTGGCAGGCTATGTCACTCATTCCTTTAGACATTTGGGTTAACCATTTCATGTGGAAAATATCACGCTATCACTAATTATTGAGATTGTGCTTCTTGAACTTTATTGATCACTATTAAGAATTATCTTATCTACATTAATCTATAATGAAATGCACCTCATAATAATCAATACGATTATTTGATACATAGAATCATTGACACTAGCTAGAGAGTATTGTTGGAATAGAAAAATGTTTTGACAATGACACCATTTATTTGTTGGAATAGAGAATTTTTTTGACAATGACACCATTTATTTTCTTAAAGCTCACCACTTGGAAGGTCATTAAATTTGAGTGCATGCCTAATAGATAATTAAGCCTCATCTTTTGTATTTTACAAAATCCAAGTTGTTTTTTATTTAGATCATTGTTGCATAGTTATTGGAATGGGGATTATCAAAGCACTACTCACGTGAAAGGACAAGTAATGATTTCTGGACTAGATCCATAAATGGATTCTTCTATTATTGACAATAGGAAGGATCCATTTTATGTATGTGATCCTAGTAGAATACAATTTTGGGACAAGATGTCCCTTGGACCCTTATCCATATCTCAAAAAATTATTGGTGCAGACTTTGAATAAATTGGATATGTAGGGATGGTGTCAAGTTGGTGAGTGTGTTAGACATATTGTAACACATATATTTTGCATATTAACTTTAGGAAGGAACTTTTTTATATTTATGGATAATTACTGTAACACTCTTTCATACTGTAACACCCCCATTCCGGGTCGGGTAGGCGCTACTTCGCGGAATAACAATATCATACTTAATTCTATATATAAGACACACATTTAAGAAAATGAAACACATTTAAACTCAGAGTAAATATAAGAATTACTGCTACTATAAATAATCAATGGATTTAACATTAATTTGTATGCACAGCAGAATACATGATAATATAAATACACAAACATGCAGAAATGTAATTAAAACATCATCTGGTACTTATCTTTGAAACAATGGTAATTCCACCAACCAGGTGCAGGCCTTCCACGAACCTCTCAGCTTTAGACCACGCTGCTCATCAAGCTCAACAGTGGGTCATCCCCGAGCTGGGACTAAGCTCCACCCCATGGTAAGGAATCCTAGGCTAGGCTGAGGTTACAGGGAAAAAAATACAGAATGACTGGAAGGATTCTTCCCAGGATGCCATCTTGCTCCCACTACTCCCAGACTCTCATTCCACACATGCCTGTTCTGCCCGTGAGTATACACCTTCACAAGCATAGTCCATCGGTGCTACACCTCCCTCTCTGGGTCTCGAAAATAGGCTGGATCAGGAAGTCTCAGAGCCTGAAGCTGGTGCTGAACACTCTCTGAAAGAAACCACTTCCCAGCAAACTCTCTCACCTAGAAAGAGTTGCTCATAGGCCTAACAACTTGCCTCTTCCAACAACAATCATCTCCCTCACCTAGAGAGAGGTTACACACAGACTCAACATGGATTTACACTGGCCAGTAAGCCACGTGCAGTCCAGCACTGCATAGCCACAACATGCAATTGGGAAAACAGACACAGGCTTCCCAAACAGGCTCAACAATCACGAAATAGACTCAAAGTTTTGGTTTCAGGATTACATAAGGCATACAAAGATCCCACGCACAGGCTCAAACTGTTCAGATAGAGGTTGTACTGGCTATCTCAAAAATCAACAGAGGATTTTTGGCTTTCAGGGATGCACCAGGGTATTCTTGCAAAGGTCAAACCGTTCATGTTTAGATGGTCGGGTAGAATGGAGGCAGGACCCCCATCAAGGCTCAAATCAACAGTTTTATTTGCATGTGCTTGGGTTGACACTTTTCAACCATGAAACTGCATGCATTCCATCAACATGTGTTCCTCCCCATTTGGAATTCACTTGTCATTCCAAAAGAACTTAAGATAAAACATATATTTCACATGGTCTTTTTGGAATAATATTAAAATATTATTCCCAAGGACTTAAGCCCCTAGGCTCAACACTTAGCCCCTTTTCCCACCTTCTAGCCCTTAATCCCTTGCCCACTCTATGGAATCTTAGTCCCCCATCACTCATTCCTCATGGTCAGTCTGCACGTTGTGGTGTTTGTATTTTTATTAATAATGTGCATAGATACATGTACAAAATCAGGCTCTTGGCCTTCAACACTTAGGTTCTCTGGCCTAATAATCACATAATCCCACCAGCTTATATTAACTTGGCTCACTAGCCTATAAAAACATAATTACAATTCATTTCATAAACATTATTTACAACAGGGCTCGGCCTTGGGGACATTACAATCCCCCTCCCCTTATTTCTGCACTATCCTCAGTGCAACTTTACACAACTTCTGCACGCTTTTCAAAATTTTCAAAAAGATGCAGGTACTCTGCCCGTATAACATCTTCATGCCCCCATGTTGCATCCTCAGGACTGTACCAGGTCCACTGGACCTTTACAATCCCTGTAGCTCAATTCCAGAGCTGTTTATCTTTCCTGTCAAATATGCACATAGGATGAACTTGCAGGACACCTTCTGGTTCAACCTGAATCACATTCCAATCGATAACATGATTAGCATCAGGTATATATTTCTTAAGAAATGAAACATGAAACACAATATGTACAGTCATATATGCAGGTAATGCAAGCTTATATGCAACTGGACCAATCCTTTCTAGGATTTCAAATGGCCCACAAAATCTGGTTGCCAACTTGGCACAACTTCCCAGCTTTAGGGAACTCCTGTTAGTTTTCATTTTCAGGAAAACATGATCACTTACTTTGAATTCTCGGTGGGTTATGTTCTTATTAGCATAACTTTTCTGCCTGTCCTGGGCAACTTTCAAATTTTGTTTATTTTTTATCATTTGGTCCTCCATCTCCTTGAGCAACTTTGGCCCATCTATTGCTTTGTCAGCTGGATTATCCCAGCTCAATGGAGTGTGGCACTTTATTCCATAAAGTGATTCAAATGGGCTCATCTTCAACGATGCATGATACCCATTATTGTAGGCGAATTCTACCAAATGCAGGTAGTCTTCCCATCTTGATGGTTTGCTCATCACGTACATTCTTGGCATGTCCTCTATTACTCTGTTCACCCTCTCTATCTGTCCATTAGACTTAGGATGATACACTGTACTAAAATTCAGATTCATTATGAATCCTTTAAACAGTCCTTTCCAGAAATTCGAGGTGAATTTCGGGTGCCTATCAGACACAATCATTTTAGGAATTCCATGCAAGCGTGCCACTTCTTTTAAGAAGATGTCAGCAACATCTGTTTCCTTGTGAGTGGTTTTCAGTGGAATAAAATGGCAGCTTTTGTAAGCTTGTCCACCACAACCATGATCGAATCATGCTACTTGCTTGTTCTGGGAAATCCTGTAATAAAATCCATGGTCACCACTTCCCACTTCCATTCAGGAATGGGTAAAGGCTGCAGCAACCCTGTTGGGTGCCTATGCTTAGCTTTAACTTTCTGGCATTCCATACATCTAGAGATGTGTTCAATGATATCCCTCTTCAAACCCGACCAAAAGTAATGGCTTTTTACTGCTGCCATAGTCTTCTGATATCCATGGTGTCCAACATACATCACGTTATGCATTTCTTTTCAAATCACAAGTTTCAATTCCTGGACATTGGGTTTATACACTTTGTTTTTATACAGAAGTATTCCATCAACTCCCAAGATGTAATTTATCTCTTTCTTTGGTCTCTCATATTGTTGTAGCTTTGCTACTAAGTCTCTGTATTGCAAATCAACATTTGTAGCTTCCAAAATTCTACCCTTGATATCAGTCCTGTACATGCTAATGGATGTAGCATGTAATTCATGCACTTTTCTACTGAGTTCATCAGCCACCTTGTTTTCCTTCCCCTTAATATGCTTGATATCAAAGTCATATTCGCACAGAAACTCCAGCCACCTACTTTGTCTAGAGTTTAAAGTCGGTTGATCAAACAAATATTTCAGACTGTTGTGGCATGTTCTCAATTCAAATCTCCTTCCCATGAGGTAATGTCTCTATTTCCTCAGAGCGTGGACTATTGTTGCCAACTCCAAATCGTGAGTGGAATAATTATTTTCATGCTCTTTCAACTTCCTGGACTCATAATAGATTACAAATCCATCTTGGTTGAGAACTTGCAAGATACCAGATATATAAAATATGCAGAACAGAAACGAAATGCTAGAAATAACAGAATAACAGTGAAATATCCAGCATAATCTTCACAATACACAGAAATGATATACGAAATAGCAACAGAAATAGCACTTGAAC
>ML786494.1:117967-145731 GCA_009831015.1 Picea engelmannii | reverse complement strand
GATCCTTCTAGAAGCGGAAGCTTCTATTAGGTCTTCTTACATCCGCCTTATTCTATTTTATTGAAAGGTCTTATTAATATTGACCTTTATTACATCTGAATACATTAATCTACCTATGTGCGGGTTAGGACCTTAACAGAACTCCTCCCAACCCTTCCTTACACACAATTGTGCACACCACGAAATCCATATTTGGATCTGCAATCCTCAAGATTGGAGCATTGGTTAACAGTTGCATCAATCGCTGGAAACTGTTCTCACACTCTTCAATCCACTGAAACTTTTTCTCCTTCCTTTGCAAGGAAGTGATAGGGTGAGCTATCTTTGAGAATCCTGCGGTAAACCTTCTATAATATCCCACCAGACCCATAAAGGATCTAACTTCCGCCACATTCCTTGGTGTTGACCATTCTCGGATGGCCTCAACCTTCTCAGGATCCACATCGATCCCTTCCTCTGAAATAATGTGCCCCAAGTAATGGATCTGCCTTTGATAAAATGAGCATTTGCTCAATTTGGCATATAGTTGGTGTTCTCTCAACACTTGCAACACCATTCTCAGGTGTTGTTCATGCTCTTCCTTTGACTTGGAATACACCAAGATGTCATACATGAAGACTATGATAAACTTGTCTAAATAGTCCCTGAATACACCATTCATCAAGCACATAAAAACAACAGGTGCTTTTGACAGCTCAAACGACACCACTGTGAACTCGTAATGACTGTACCTTGTTCTAAAGGCAGTCTTGTTGATGTCCTCATCCCTTATTCTTACCTGGCGATATCTTGATCTGATATCTATCTTCAAAAATATTTTCGCACCCTTCAGCTGATCGAAAAGATCGTCAATCCTCGGCAAAGGATACTTGTTTTTGACAGTTACCTTGTTCAACTGCCGGAAATCAATGCACAACCTCAACGTCCCATCTTTCTTCTTCATGAAAAGGACCAAGGCACCCTAAGGTGACACACTGGGGTGAATGTACCCCTTCTTTAGAATATATTCAAGCTGCAATTGCAACTCTTTCATCTCTGGCATATTCATTCTATAAGGAGCTTTCGAAACTGGAGTTGCTCCAGGCATCAAATTTATAGAAAAATCGATGTCTCTCTTCGGAGGTAGTCCAGGTACCTCCTAAAATATGTCTTTGAACTCTGAGAGTACCTCATGGTCTCCAATCCTTGAGACTTCATCTCTGGATGCTTCCTCCACATGGGATGCAAATAATTGACAGCCTTTTCTGTAGCACTTCTTCAACTGCATGGATGAGATTTATCTAATAGCCACAGCTCTAGGAATCCCTTGGACTGTTTTCTGATTCCCCTCCTCATTAAGGCATGTAAACCTCTTGTTACGATAGTACAAGAGGGCATGGTGCTGGTCCAACTAGTCCATTCCAATTAAACAGTCATAAGATCCTAAAGGAAAAATATTCAATTCATCCTTCGTGCTCAGTCCTTTCATGTCCATAGTACAGGACTTCACCAACTCAACAACCTTCCTCTTGGTTCCTATAGCCAACTGCACTAACCAATACTTTCATGTTTTCTTCTTGATAAATGCAAACTTTCCACCACCCTAGGATCTATATAACTATGGCTAGCCCCTGAATGGATTAAAATAATAAATGGTTGGTTGTCAATCATACCTTCCACTTCAATCATGTGCAATTGAAATTCAGCTTGTTTGTTGTCCAGGGCTGCGTAGATCCTTGGCATTCTACTTCCCATGTTCTCCATTGTTTCATCTTGTTGAAAAATATGGACAGCTCTTGCTTTGCCATTTTTATGGGGACAATCCCTATACTTGTGGTTCCCTTTACAACCCCAACACTGAATGGACGTCTGTCTCTGCCTTTGTTCCAGCACTTTAGCCATTCTTGGCTCTCTAAACGATGGATGTCCTTGAGGATTATTCTGAAAAAGGGAGGTTTGTTTCCCTTCTGCCTCTGTTCCTTCTTAAACTTCCTCTGGTCATCCCAAGCCTTCCAAAAGGTAGGATTTTATCTTTGTTGTTCATATAAGCATTTATCCCTTCTTATTTTTTCTTCCATAGTCTTAGGATCATCATACTGAATCTTGTCACCAATGGTAGGTGGCAGTCCACTCAGATACCTCTGAATCTTGACAGCCTCATCTTTGATGAATGGAACATACTTCAGTAGTTCCAAGAAACTTCGTTTGTATTCATCAATGGTCATGCTGCCTAGCTTGAGTTCGAAGAAATCCTTCATATTTCTTTCATAGTATCTTTTAGTCAGGTATTTCTTCTCGAAATACCTCTTGAACTCCTTCCAAGTGATATCTTTCTCACTAATGTGTTGCACCTGCACAAACTGATCCCACCACATGGATGATTTTCCTTTCAATTGATACATCGTAATTCTTCCTTCTACATGAGAGGAATAATTCTGCAGTTGGAAATATTTCCTCATGCCAAGCAACCATGTTTCGGCATCTTCCTCCTTCTTATGATCTCCATCAAATGTAGGAGGCTTAATATTATTCATCTCCCCTTTCAATTCATCCATCCTATATCTCATGTGATTTCTGGTAGGAGATGGTCTTGAACTACTGTGTGCTTACTTACCAGAATGCTTTGGGGAGCGACGATGATGTCTGCTACCACTCCTCGATATTCTTTTTCTCTCAGGGGTCCTGAAACTTCTTGATCTTCTTTTCCTCTCAAGGGTCCTGACACTTTTTGATCTTCTTTTCCTCTCAGGGGTCCTATGACTCTCTGTCTTGCTTGAGTCACTCCCCTTCTCCAATTCCCTTTCTATTCTTTCCAGGCTCTTCAACATCTTTAAGTTGAATTTACCCTATTGATCCCTGGCCCTCATGAGCTTTCGGCTATCATCTCGGCGAGCCTGGGCATCTTTATGCAATCTTTCAATGATTTTCATTATATTCCTTTCCTTATACAATTCTCTTCCGTGCCCATTGGAGTTCGATCCTTTGACTCCCAGTTTGACATTCCTTCCTACACTTTCGTCCTCTATTTCGGAGGCAATCTGCACCTCTTCCAATTCCATACTCGGCGTTGGTTTTCGGTTGTCCTGACACTCATTACACTCATTGAACTATGCACACATAACGTCCAGTCAACCGAAGTTTGTCAGGCCTTAAACCCTTAACAAAATCACAATATTCATAAACCAACGTGAGTGAGAAAACATTTTGACTTCACAAAGTTTTCTGAGCTCTGACGACTCTACAAATTTTGGGACTTCAGAACTTCATTTTTTCGGGTCTTCGGTACCCAGGAGTTCATGATGCAGTGACTCCCAACCCCTTGTCACTCCAACTCCTGAATTCTAAAATTCCAATTTACTTTACTCTCCGGGCGCACAATATAGTTGTCGTCATTAACCACGGTGGTGCGTGGCATGTTAAGGAGGGTCCATATCACATTTGGTGACATCATCGGGCCCCACCATTCTCACCTGTCTTCTCGACTCGTTGACACGTGGTGCACATCCATTCCAATAAAAAATCCAACTGTTAGACTTTTCTTGGATCCACTACGTAGATACTTTCGGCGTTTCGGGGTTTCTAGCATCGGGAGTTCGTGCATCCACACCTCTCGAACTTCCGTTTGCCGAAATTATGAAATTATTGTCTACTCTTCCACTTGATCAAATGGTCAAGTTCCTCTCTTATGATCTACGGTGTAGATTGTTTCAGAATTTCGGGTTTCTCTATTTTGCGACTTGCGAAAACAAGGTTCTTCCCCTTTGGTTTCTTGGGTGCCGAAACACCGACCGAAAACCACATTTTCCCCTATGGATGGTCCCCACGAATTCAGGATTTTGCATATCGTGATTTCCACATTCCTATGCAACTCAAGAGGGTTTTTAAACCATGTGCACGTTTTCCAAATCTGACGATCACGAGGGTTCCCCTTTTCCCTGAACAGATCCTAGGGCTCCAACACTTCTGGTGTGAAGTTCTCTCTCTCCCTATGGCCAGATGCCACCTTGATTGCGGTTTCATAACACTGCTACACCTCCTAAGCTTGGTAACATGATCAAGTAACTACTTGACACTCAGGAGCATTCAAAGGTCCGAAATTGGTCGTCCAAACACAATTTCTCCTCAAACGCTCAGTCCAAAGACCACTCAACTGGCCCATCTAGGCTCAGCGTCAAAACCTTGGCTCTGATACCATTCTGTAACACTCTTTAATACTGTAACGCCCCCATTCCGGGCCGGGCAGGCGCTACTTCGCGGAATAACAATCTCATACTTAATTCTATATATAAGACATGCATTTAAGAAAATGAAACGCATTTAAACTCAGAGTAAATATAAGAATTACTGCTACTATAAATAATCAATGGCTTTAACATTAATTCGTATGCACATCAGAATACATGATAATATAAATACATAGACATGCAAAAACGTAATTAAAACATCACCTGGTACTTATATTTGAAATGGTGGTAATTCCACCAACCAGGTGCGGGTCTTCCACGAACCTCCTAGCCTTAGACCATGTTTCTCATCAAGCTCAATAGTGGGTCACCCCCGACCTGGGACTACACTCCACCCCAAGGTAAGGGAATCTTAGACTAGGCAAAGGTTACAGGGAAAACAACATAGAATGACTGGAAGGATTCTTCCCAAGATGTCATCTTACGCCCACTACTCCCAGACTCTCATTCCCCACATGCTTGTTCCACCCGGGAGTATACACCTTCATAAGCACAGTCCATCGGTGCTACACCTCCCTCTCTAGGTCTCGACAACAAGCTGAATCAGGAAGTCTCAGAGCCCGAAGCTAGTGCTAGACACTCTCTGGAAGAAACCACTTCCCAACAAACTCTCTCACCTGGAATGTCAGTTATACTATAAAATGATTTATTTCTTTATACTATAAAATGATTTATTTATAAAGAAAAAAAGATATTGAAGTAGTCTAAAAGTCTCATTTTCAATGAACTTCCAATGATAATAGTAATGAAGTATGTTAGGTTAGATTTAGCTGGTCGCTTACAACTAAATACAATCAAAAGGATTTAGTTGGTCATGGTGATGAAGTTTCAATGAACTCAAATTGATATTTTCATAAAACATATTTTTTAATAAAATTGATATCTTCAAGATCACTATGCTCAATTTTCAAATATTTTACAGCTGCATGATTTAGTTAGTCATGCTGACAATTTTTCAATATGATGCTTTAATTATTTAAATAGAAAATGCTAATTATATTAGAAAAAAAATTATATAAGAAGAAAAAAATATATATTTAACATTATTTTAAATATGTTAATTACTATTTTTTAAAGGTTCATTATTATAATTAATAGTATAGATTTTTTATTTTTCCCTTTTCTAAAGTCAAAACATTAATTATTATATAAAAAGTGTATAAAAAATTCATAAAAATGAAGATTTAGGCATTTAAACAATAAACAATTGAATTTAAATTGTATGGGAAAATTTAACAGATATTAACATAATGATTATTTTTCAAATATTTATATTAAATTTAGTTTATCATTCTTACTAATATACAAGTGATTTGAACTGACACATGAAAAAGAAAAAAACTAATTAAATAAAAAATAAGAATGCCACTTATACATTACAATAATTTATATTTTATAAAAAAGATATTTAATTACAAATTAAATAAAGAATGTAAATTATATATCAAAATAATTTATTTATAAAGAAAAAAGATAGTGATTTTTTTAATTCTCATTTTCAATGATCTTCGAATCGATGTGATCATGGTAACCAAGTATTTTAGGTTGGATTTAGCTCGTCATCGTGATGACAACTAAATACAACCATAAGGATTTAGCTAGTCATGGTGATCAAGTTTCAATTTACTCTAATTGATATCTTTAATAAAACATATTTTTTTAATAAAATTGATAATCAATTTTATATATAGTTTGTAAATTAAAAAACCACAAAATAGAAGGATTTAGTTAATCATGATAATCAAATTTCAATAAATTTAAACTATATTTTAAATTAAACATATTCTTTAATAAAATTCTTTAATACAAATAATAATCAACTTTATATACCATTAGCAAATAAAAATCATAAAATAAAATATCAATTATATTACAGAGCAATTTAATTATATTATAACCATAAAATAAAATACTTATTTAGAAATAAAAAAGTAATAATTTGAAAAATTATATTATATTAAAAATTATAATTATTTATTTTTATAAAATTTTATTATAAATAGATTTCAATTTTTTTCTTTTATTATAAATATTTATAATTTGAACCGAAAAATGAGCTAAAAGAGTTGGTTATGAAATAAAAATTGGATAAAATTTTTTGGTTAATTAAATTAAAAGTAATTTATATAGAAAAAATAGAAATAGTTTCATAATTTTTGTAATGTAATATTATGATACCATCCATTCATTTTATATATA
Source organism: Picea engelmannii (assembly GCA_009831015.1). Lineage (NCBI taxonomy): Eukaryota > Viridiplantae > Streptophyta > Pinopsida > Pinales > Pinaceae > Picea > Picea engelmannii. The sequence goes on along the minus strand of ML786494.1, from coordinate 139,309 downwards.
TATATATATATATATATAAACTTATTTTTTAATTTTTATATATATATATAAAAGAGTTAAAAACAAAATACACAAATTAATTGAACATTCAAATTTTTAATAAGAAAATCTTATAATTTAGTATTATTGATATAATTTAAAAAATAAATTATTAATTTCATTCAAATTAATTTTTTTTTATTATTGAAAAATTACAGTATTAATAAAATAATATATTAAATATTAAAAAATAAATTATATTATTTACATAAGAATATATATATATATATATTTAGAACCAATATCATTGTTTTGAGTTGTGTCTTCTTCTTTCATAGCTTTTTTTTGATGCTGGCTGGTTGAAGTCAATTTCTAAGAAAGGAGATGATCCACTACTTGAGAGGGAATCCAGTAGCCTTGGAAAAGAAGAAGCCCTTTGAAGCAGGAGATGCTCCACCTGGCTTCTTATCACATAGAATTCATCATGTTGTTGTCGCGTTTCTTCTCTCTTCTTATCACATACAATTCATTATGTTGTTGTCATGTTGCTTCTCTCTGCTGAATGAGGATATCTAGCACTTGATTGACCCATGCTAAGAGAGCATGATATTCCAATTGCAGTTGTCAGACTTATTTCTCTAATACCTCAACAAGAGTGAATAATGCATGCATATTTGCATTCCTTTGTGCCTTTGCCTCAAAACTGACCCCTGAAATCTATTTAGGATTCTTTGAAAATGAATTCCTTGATCGTTTGAGACCCAAAACTAGAGATTAGTGTTCCTGAATCCTTTCTTTCTGAGTGTCGTCTCTTTTCCTATTCCCCTTCCTTCGGTCCACTATCCAAAGTGTTTGACTCCAACTCTACCCATTGGAGTTATAAGTGTCTGTTACCCATAATTTTGGTCGTCATGATGATGTATTGATAATTGTGTACTCAAGCTCTTCATTAGAACTTTCTCCTAAGAAAAGTTACCTTCATCTCTTTCCAGAAATCACATTTTGGAGGAAGGTTTGCAGGCTGCTAATACATTTGCCTGTGAGAATGCATGATTCTCACAGGCTGCCTTAAGCCAGGGTGCGAGAAGTTCGCACTGTGTCTAACTGCTAGGGTGCAAACTCTTTTTAAAGAGGGGAAAAGATGAATTCTCGAAGCTTCTAGAAGGGAATCTTCTAGAAGGATGAGATGGCATTCGAATGGTTATCTAAATACTGGATTTCCTGATATTTTGGGATCATTCTTATCCAAGTAACTAATTCATTCTCTCTTATATATTGAGGGGATTCTCATGGAAAAGGTTAGAGCAAACAAGGTTAAGTGAGACATTGGAGAATTAGTGAAAGATTGTATGAAGGACTGAAGCTACAGCAGTAAGGGAACTCCAACAAGTTTATCATAGGTGGTTGATATTCTTCATGCAAGTGAGAAAGTGTGTGTGTTAGAGCGAAGGACCATCGAAAGGAAGTTTGCAACATCAAGGCTCAGGTTGTAATCTTTACTTTCCATCAATATAATACAGTAATGTGTCCCTTTCCCATAAAGTTAGTTTTACTTTATTGTATAACTCCTTGATCATATACATAGATTGATTGTTGAATGGATTGAACTTTCTTCACTTCGGTTGGTTTGTATTGTTTTGATCTTGACTGTACGAGAGCACTGGAGTGAAGAAGGAGCAATAAAGACCAAAGGAAGCGATCATAAGGTAAGATCTTTGATCATATCTCCTAGTACATTCAATAGTTAAAATCTAGGGAAAGAGTATCATTCTGTCTTGATTTGTTCTAGATCCAGGTTTGTCTAGGGAGATCGGTTTGTGTCCGCACTTACGGATTTATCCAATAACAAAATTGGCGACTCCACTGGGGAACCATCCCATTTTCTTGTTGGCTTTTTGTGTTTTTCTGTGGCCATTTTCTCTGGTTTCATTTTTCTCCTGTCCTATCAGTCTCTGAGTCTTCAGGATATCCTGATAGACCTTCTGAGTCCAGAAGCTTTTGTGAATTTTACTTCATTTTTCAAATTTTTGGATATGTTCAGGAATTCTCGCACTGCACTTCATTGCAGCCTGCGAGAATTGGCCAGGTTCGTACCCTGCTCATATGGTTCAGTGAAAGGTTCTCGCACCTTGCTCAAAGGTTGCCTGCGAGAATAGGTGATTCTCGCACTGTGTTATATTGCTTGCCTGCGAACATTCTTTTTCAAAATTTTGAATTTGAGTTTTTGTCTTTCTGACTGCCCAGAACAGTTGGAATACCTCTTATAGGTTTCTTGGACCTATGATTGATATATTTCTTGCTTTAGTTTGCATGCGTGAATACTTTTAGGGTTTCAAGGTTTTTCTTGTCCTTTGTGTCTTGACTTTCATTTCTTGACTCTTCTTGGCGAAACCCTTCTCTCTGACTTCAAATTCTGAGTGTGTTTGATTAGTTGAGATCCAGTGATTGGTTGAAAGTTAAGTTTGTTGTTTTTCTCATTTGCTTATTAGTTTGAAAGAACATTTTCATTTGCATTGAGAACACTATTTTGTTTGCTCTTTATTTTTTCTTTCATTGAAAGAGTAGATTGGGTTATTTGCTTGTTCATTGATTTGATTTTTTGTACTCTCACTGTCATAGTTTGAGTCCTTTTTGAAAAGTGAACAAACAAGTTTTTCTTTCAAAAATTCTTTTCATTTTAGGAAACTTTGAAAATCAAATTATTGAGCTTATTGAAGTATTTGAAAAAGACACATAGAGCATTTTCATTTAATAAATGATTGTTTGCATTGGCATTTGAAAGGAAATTTTGGATTGTATTTCAAGGTTGATTTGGAAAACTTTCTCTCTCTCCCATACATAGGATTCATTGAACGAAAAGTGATACATTTCATTCTCATCCTTACATTATTGGGTCTGAGTCGTACAACATAAGTTGCACTTCTGTTACCTTTGAGTAAACAACAGCTCTTAAAAACATTGCGTAATCATAAAATTTATCTATTAACTCTTTTCTAGGGCTCTTTTACACCAACATCTAGTTAGGCTAGTGCTTTGGAGTAGGCAGAGAGATACACTCTCCAAAATCTCAAAACACACAATAGCATCTTGAGTTAGGGAGTGTTAAATTCCATTTGCAACATATTGTCCTAGGAAGCCCTTCTCACACAAGGGTCAAGCACTAGGTCGCATTAGTGTTGGCAGAGTTACTCACCCTGCTTTGATGACATCAGTGTAGAGATTGCACGTATTACGGGGGTCACTCGGAGGTATACCCACAATGATGAGTGGACGACTTTTGAGTTGATTTCAGGCTATATACCCTTCCCTTGCGTGTGGATCGGACTGTCGATTGTTCCCCCAGGCTTTACTGTTGTTGGTGGTGACCTTAGTGGCCTATCTCTCTAGGTTATGACCCAAGGTGATTGTGGAGGGGAAAGTCTTCACGGTACCTGGAATTAACATTGATCAAACTCACTCGGGCTCCTTGGAGGGTATACCCACGATTATGTGTGGGAGCTTGCACCAGGCTGTAAGTCTATTAAGCAGGTCATCAGCGTCACTTTTCCACCCTAGCCTTGCCCCTTCTCGTCTCGTTGTTGCGATGTTGGATTTCATCACCAACTAGTGGCTTCGAAATTAGAAGGTATTGTTTGCTTGGTGATTGCTTCCTAGATTTTGTTTATTAGTGCGTGTTGTTTGTTTCTCAAAGTTGACCATAAGAATTTCTTCGCGGAGCTTGTCACTTGTTTACAATTGCTCCCCCACGACGTTCATGTAGAATGCAAGGTTTATCTCCAGAGCATCTGGACGGTTCTCAACCCTTGCCTACCAGTACACCTGAGGGCTCTCCTCATCAGAGTGAAGTCCCAGTTGTTACTCCACCACATGTGGAAACAAGTGAAGTCCCAGTTGTCACCACACCACAAGTGGAGTCAACTGATTCTCTAGAACCTTTTCGAATTACTAATACTAGAGAGGACTATCACATTCACCGTGGTGAACGACCTTTTGTGCGATTAAATTCTTCTAGAGAAGCAGTTGTTACATCTTTTGAATCGATTGTTGGGCCTTTTCCCGAGGTAGAAGGCCGAGATACTTTTTGGTCAAGTGATTTCCGAAGGGTCCTTTTTGGTACTGAATCGCCTACAGTTTACAAAATCAACCCTCCGGTGTTTTATGAGACTGAGACTGTGTCGGTGACTACCACTTATCATTTTGTTCTCCCTGACGAGATGGCCCATCTCGCGAATACTACAAGTGTCCCAACTGGGATTACTACAGCTAGTCTTGCTCCTATCAATACCCAGTGAATGCCTGATGTTATTCCGACACTACCACCCGGGTACCATGCGTTGAATGCTTTGTTGAATACTTCTATTCCAACACCTCCGCAAACCCCATCTGGTACTCCTAGGGGTCCTTCTGGGCATCATATTCCCAGTTTTATTTCGACACTCCCTCAATTCCCTTCTGGCAATCCTAATCCTAGTGGCACTATACCGTCCATTACACCAAACTTGCAGATTCTTGTTGGTGGACAAGGTGGTACAACTCAACTTCCTTTTACTGGACATATACCCCTTACTACACAACCTTTTCTTGGGACACAATTTCTAGTTGGGACCCAACCTACAATAGGGGGACCAACCTCACCTTTTGGACAAAACATACCTCCTGAATTGGCCCAGTAATGGAATCAGATTCTACAAAATTTTCCTCAAACTGATGGGGGGAAGCAAACTGTCCTACTATAGGCCAACCATATCCAGGTATACCTAATCCTATTTGGGGTCAGGGTCACAATGCTCAAACTCATCTCCCTACTCAAACACAAGGTTACAATCCTTGGAATTACTATCCTCTCCAGCCACCACCGAATCAGTCGAGATCTTCCCACTATGGGCAGACTGCGTACGGTCCTACTGGTTTGCCGACAGGGCTTCCACCCCAAAGTCATCAGTACCCGCAGGTGAATAGACAATTACCTTTTCTTGCTACTTTGGATTTGTCAGATTTGTCTAGGATTCTGAATGATCCTATTCGTCACTCTCCCCAATGGCCTGTTATTCCAGCCAAGCTTCCCTTAGACATTCCTAAATTCGATGGCAAGGTGGGAGAAGACCCAAACAATCACGTTATGACTTTTCATTTATGGTGTTCATCCAACTCATTGATGGATGACTCTATTCGTTTACGTCTTTTTCAACGAACCCTTACCGGTTTTGCTGCGAAGTGGTATATTGAATTGCCACGAGGTTTCTTCTATGATTTTAACACCCTAGCTATGGCTTTGTTTACTCATTACCAGTTACCGATCCGTTATGATACCGGGACTGAGATTTTGACTTCCTTCAAACAAACTAAAGGCACTCATATATCGGATCATATCCATGAGTGGCGAAGGAGACAATGTCTCATTAAACTTGAACTCCCTGATCAGTTACTGGCAGAATGGTTTACAAAATCCTTTGTGAATGAAATTGGTAAAGACATTTCCATGGGTGGTGTTGTTACAGAGGAGCAGGCTATAAGTCATGCTCAATATCTTGATCTCGTTTATTCGCAAACGGAACACTTTATGATTTTCTACCTGAATTACCTCGTCCTGGTGCTTCCAACACTTCAACTACTCCAGCTGCCTCGCATGCAGCTGATGGTGTGATTGGTACAGCCCATACCCACTCACATTCTGTTTCAAGTACAACCCCTAAATATACCTCTTCTAATGTTCAAAATGCTCCGTTTCCTGCCACTCCCGTCGGTAAAAATTCTGAGGTGAACGTCGTTCAATCTACCTCGACCGATAAAAATAAATATAAAAAGGGGAGAGGCAAGAATAAGGAGAGAAAAAATACTAATCAAACAGAGCAGCCTAAAAACACCCCTGTTGAAGAACAGGATAAGCGCAAACCCCGCTACCCTTGCCTTATCTGTGGTGATGATCACTACACCAAGGATTGTCCAAGACGTGCTGAGGTTACTAAGTTCCTTCAAGGGACCTCAAAACCATCTACGCCAGCCATCTTGTCCCAACCCTTCCCGTCTCAACAACAAGCTCAGTTGGTCATTCATGACCAACCATCTACTTCTACAACATCATATGTTTTGATGTGGACTGGTGATTCTAAGCAGAATAACGTTGCAATCACGACTGGAGCCAAAGATTATACTTCATCTAAGGAGAAGGTTGACGATTTACCTCCTACTTTGGTACAACCCTCTCCACCGACTCCACCTACAAACGGTCCTCTTCATCTCGAACGACCGAGCCTTGATACAGTCGTGCGACCCCCTAAGGGTGTTGTTCGGAAATCGATTTTCAATCCTCATGCTCATGCGGCCCAGAACTACAACATTGTTGAAGATCTGGACCAGGCACCTTCAATAATGTTAGCCCTTGAAATCCTTCAGTCTTGTCCTGCACAACGGAAGGCTCTTTTGAAAGATATAGGTGGAATTGACCCAACAGATATGAATTTAATAGTCTTTGACTTGGAAGATCACACTCCAAGGTTACCCCCTCAACTTCCATTCCAGATACAGGTTGTTGTCTCTGACAAGAACATTTACCAAATTGTTATCGATGAGGGTGCCTCTACGTGTGTAATGTCTTTTTCTTGTTGGAAAGCCATTGGCTCTCCTCCCTTAAATGAATCACAAAATACTTTGAAAGCCTTCAATGGCTTTGGTTTTAAGCCTTACGGTGATCTTCCTTCGTTGCCCGTTACACTAGAAGGTAAGATGGTCCAAGTTGAAGTGGAAGTCTTCGATGCTCCCCTTGATTATAATCTTCTACTTGGTCGTAGCTGGATCGATTCCATGCGTGTTGTTGTGTCAACACTTTTCCGTGTAGTACGTTTTCCTCATCAAGGAAAGGTTGTTACAGTTGACCAACTTGCCTTCGTTAATTTCGATACTCATACTGGAAACGTGTCGTTTATAGCTAAAACCTCGTCGAGTTACGAGAATGTTGGTGTAGGCCTTTTAAAAGACTCTTCCTTAATGGGTACTTTCCCCATTCCACCGCCCGATGTTCCACGCCCATCAGTTGCTTCTATCAATATGATCTCCATTGTACCTCATGAACTTCCTGTGTCTTCCGACCCTTGGATAGTCCCTGACCCTGGAGATTACACTTGTTTCGGCGACGTCATGCCGTTAAGTCCGATTGAGTCTGCTTATCAGACAATTCACTCGGCAACACCTTCTATCCTTTCTCTTGATGAGTTGTCTTCTGATCCTTTTCATGTCATTTTTTCGACTGACGAGATGATCATGTCCGTCATGGAGGACACCCCTTGGGACGATGGGCATCATCGTTCCATACTCTTTCTGGAACAACACACTCTTGAGAACTACCAACGGATTTCGATTCCATTGACCATTATTGTCATATCGTCCGTTCCCGGATCTACACATGATGTGTTTGCCGAAGGGAACCTCAGTAATATTTCTCCCACGATTCCCATTGACATATCCGTTAAACCTGGGATAGTTGAAAATGTTCATATTGGAGCTTCGTGTTCTTCTGACGAGATCATAACCTATACATCTCTGTTCAAAGCATTTTGTGACATCTTCGCCTGGAGCTACGAAGAAATCTCAGGTATCGACCCTGCAATTGTTGTACATGAGATAAAGACATACTCCTGTCCGACAACGCCTTTGTCCAGTACACCCATGCAAAGTGGTGGCTATCAAACTTGAGGTTGAAAAACTTCTCAAAGGCAGCTTTATTTATCCCATGGCTCTGACAGAATGGGTTTCCAACCCTGTACCGATTGATAAGAAAGGAGGCAATATTCATGTATGTGTTGATTATAGGGATATTAACAAAGCCTGTCCAAAAGAAAACTTTCCAACCCCTTTTGTCGACCAGATTGTCGATGACTGTGCCGGAAGTGAAATCTTCTCTCTCATGGATGGTTTCTCCGGCTATAATCAAATTAACATCGCTCCCGAGGACCAACATAAAAATGATTTTATTTGTCCTTGGGGTACTTTTGCCTATAGGAAACTTCCTTTCAGTCTTAAGAACGCTAGCACAACGTTTCAACGTGCTATGTCTTATGCTTTTCATGATATAAAGAATATCGTTCAACCCTATTTGGACGATTTACCAGCTCATTCTTTGTGTCGAGTCGATCACCCCACTCATCTCCGAGCTATTTTCGTTCGTTGTCGGTTCTATCGTATTCGTTTAAATCCTCATAAATGTGTTTTTTGCGTCGAATCCGACCGTCTTCTAGGTTTCATCGTTTCATATCAAGGGATTAGGGTGGATCCTCTTAAGGTTGAGGCAATTCTTAATTTCCCTCCTCCTTCTACACTGCACCAGTTGCAAAGTTTGCAGGGGAAAGAAAACTTTCTTCGTCATTTCATTCCTAATTACACCGAGATTACTCGTGGTTTTACACGGCTACTAAAGAAAGATTCCGACTTCGTTTGGGATACCATTGCCAACAATTCTTTTGAGGCTTTGAAGTTGTCCCTCACACGAGATCCGCTTCTCTTTCCTCCTGATTATAGTCATGATTATTTTCTTTATCTTGCTGCCTCCAAGTATACTATTGGCATGGTTCTTGTTCAAGAGGATGATGCGCATGATGAACATGTTATTTATTACTTGAGTCAAAGTCTCACATCAACTGAAATCAAGTATCAACATGTTGAAAAATTGGCTTTGGCTGCCGTTCAAGCCGTTCAACGCTTTTGGCATTATATCCTCTCAAGGAAAACTACAGTGATTTCTCATTGCAACCCTATGCAACACATTTTGACATGTCAATTGCTAGGGGGAAAATACTCCAAATGGATTGTCATACTCCAGGAGTTTGACTTGGAATTTGATCATGCCACGTCTAAGAAATCCTTAGTTTTTGCTGAGTTGATATGTGATTTTCCTCACTCTGCCATGGAAAATGTAGCAGTAGATTCATTACCTGGTGAATCTCTTTTCCTTATTATGACTGACGATCTTTGGTATGGAGATATCATTATATATCTCCAAACCCAGACTTTCTGGCCTGCTTTGTCTAGTACCGAACAATGTCACATACGCTATCAAGCGTGTCAATACATTATCCTCGGAGATACTCTTTACCGTCAGGGAATTGATTCTGTTTTTCGACGTTGTTTGACGTTTGATGAAGCTGAGAAAGCTCTGAATGACTGCCATTCTGGAGCATGTGGTGGTCATATGTCTGGGTATGCTATTGCCCAGAAGATCTTATGTGCAGGGTATTTTTGGCCTTCCTTGTTCAACGACTGCATTACTGTCGTTCATAAATGCCATGCCTGCCAGACCTACAATCAAAAAATTCAGTCACATCCTGATCCTCTTCATCCTGTGGTCTCAGTTGGTCCTTTTGCGAAATGGGGCATTGATTTCATGACATGTCACCCTCACTCGGCCGAGGGGCATGGTTACATCATTGTAGCTGTTGATTACTTTACAAAATGGGCTGAGGCGATGCCAACATTTGATAATACTGGAAAGACTGCAACGTTGTTTCTTTTTAACCATGTCATAGCCCGTTTTGGTGTTCCCCAAGCTATCGTTACTGATCACGGTAGTCATTTTAGGAATTTTATGATGTATGAACTGACGGAAAAGTTGGGTCTTCATCATGATAACTCAACACCCTATTATCCGCAAGCTAATGGCCAGGTCGAAGCAATAAACAAAGTTCTTATAACTATGCTTCGACGGATGATAGGAATTCATAAAACTAGCTAGCACACGATGTTGTTTTCGGCATTGTGGGCATACTAGACATCTGTTGAATCCACTACGGGGTTTACGCCTTTTCGATTAGTCTATGGTGTGGAAGCCATTCTTCCTATAGAATGTGAGATACCCTCTCTGAAGCTAGCTGTCGAACTCTTACCCAATACTTCTGCTGAAGAAGAACGTCTATTGTATCTAATGCGATTAGACGAAACTTGACGTGACGCCACTTTAGTAATAGAAGCCCAGAAGAAACGTGTCAAGGCACAGTATGACAAGCATGTCAAGCCTCGTGTTTTCTTTGAAGGTGATCTTGTTCTTCTTTATGAACAGGATTGAGATGTCTTAGGAACTGGGAAATTAGAACCAATGTGGCGAGGTCCTTATATTGTTCGCCAAGTTTTGGATAAATGAGCATATGAGCTGGTTGATTACGATGGTATCCCTTTGAGTGAACCTAGGAATGGGTTGTACTTGAAGAAGTACTATGCATAAATCATTTGTGCACAAGTACTTGTATTTTATGTATCATACTTTGTGTGTGTTACTTTAGTTTGCTTTTGACGTTATCTGGTCTCTGCCCTTATGTGACGTTGTGTTTGATTGCCAGATGTCAGAGTCTTCGCTACCCTATATTGGCTTTGCTGATGGTGCTAACCATAGTACTCAGAACTTAGCTTCCACTGCGTGGGCAATCTATGCCCCAACAAATGAACTTATATATTTAAGAGGTGTATGTCTCGACCGTGTGACCAACAACATTGCAGAGTATAGCGCCATCATTGAATTATTGGTTGACTCTATCTCACTTGGAATTCGTCATTTGGTTGTGCAACTTGATTCGCAGCTTGTAGTACTACATATAAGTAATATCTACTCTATTCGAAGTCCTACTTTGTTACGGGTGTATTTGCGAATTCGCCTCTTGGAACGTTATTTTGATCACATTGAATATCAACATATTCCTAGATGTCTTAATACATTAATAGATGCATTGGCTAATTATGTATTGGACAGACATTTGAACCATTTATAAATCAAACATATCGAAATTCACACAATGTAAAGTAAACCGATAGAAGCCGTTTGTATATATAACGATCAAAAGAGTTTGTTTTTTACAAAAAGTTTGTCTGAAGACCAAAATATCAAAAATTGAAGCTTATAGCTTCTACAAAGTGACGTCATGGATGACGTTCACGGTAACACACGACTGCCTTAGAAACCCTACGGAGCAGTCGACCCATAGCTGCTGATACTCCTACAGTGTGACGTTGATCACGTCGTGGAATCTCTTCCAGAGTCATATCTGGAATGTCTGTTGTCAAGCCCTCTAAATTCTGTTCCACCACTTGATAATATTAGGCATACTGTGGTGTTGTTGCTTCTACCTCTCCTCGTCGCTGGATAGGAGAGGTTCCAGGAGGTCTATACGGTCCAACATCTGTGTTATCAACAAACATTTTATATTAGTCTTTGGATAGATATATAAAACAAAAACATTTGAATATGATAAAAAATTCAAAAAAACATTTAAAAAGAAAAAATGTGTGTACTTCTTACCAAGGTCACCCCACTGAGTGTCCTCAGGTAGTGCTAAATCCATATCTCCTCAGAAATCCAACCCGGCATAGGCGTAGTCATCAACCATCAACATCTAGTTTTGAATCTAGTCAAAGAAAATATTGTCGTATTTGACGATTGGTCCTGCCACGTGCCGGGCCATGAGCCGACACCATCTCAACATCCTTGGATCCCTAGGACCCAGTAGGTTCCACTCAACCTGTAGTCTAAATACGGGGACCCTCTCGAGGAAGAAGGACACTAACAAAGATCCATAACCAAATTGTTTCAATTCACCACGCCTGCATTTGGTTAATTTCTTTTTGATACTGTGAAGCACAACATCTGCTCAATTGAATACTCTAGGCTCAGTACACTTGATGGTGTACTGGAAGTAGCTCTGTAATGCCATATGAGGAGAAGAACTCCTGGCCATCCGAGCTATAGTAAAGAGGATAGTGCAGAGGGTCAAGTCTTGTACCCCCCAAATAACAACTTTTCCCTTTTTCCTCTCAGCCTTAGGTACACAATATTGATTGCAGTACTCACTCATCTTTAATCCACCGCCTCTACTGCCGGTCAAGCTGACATAATACCCACGCCTGGATAATCTAGTCAAGAAGAATATGTCCTCAATGTCTATGGACAATGTGTGAGCTCCTATATTGAAAACCTATTGATCTAGATCCCACATACAGATCAAGAACTCTAGTAGTCTGACTTGGGCTCTCATGCCCGGGATGCGAAAGTATTTTACGAGCCCACAATCTCTCAATGCAGCTATGGTGGGAGGATGATTCTCGGCATTTGCATTATCCTCTTCATGTTCTCGTTCTTGCCACTCAAGCACCATGTTTATGGCTATTTATCTGCACAAGGAACATAAAAGGAGGATTAATGATTTGTTCATGATCTGGATCTTTTTCATTGGCTAAATATTTAAAAAAAAATTTGAAGTTTGCGGTTCTCGCAGGTGCACCATTAGCACAGTACGAGAACCTCGCAGGTGGCTTAAGGCTCACCTGCGAAAATGCATCATTCTCGCAGGTCTCGTATGGGATGCCTGCGAGAATGCCTATGCACATGTAGGGTTCAAAAAACAACTTGAAATTAAAAAAACTAACCAATGAAATCAAAAATTTAACCATGAAGATGTTAAGAATGAATGGCTTACCTTAATGCTGCAGACGGCTCGTCGAATGATCTCTTGTAGCTCCCGCAAATCGACGCCAAATTTGGAGGGTAAAAAGGGGGTTTTGGAGCTCAATAGTGAAAATGTGAAATGATATGGTAAAAATGGTTATTTACTCATTTAAGTTACTTTTTACTATGTCATTTTGGGTTTTTTATTCTTATTTATTGATTAAACCTAATCCCTAATATCAAGATGAGTGTGATGACTTGCAGGTGTGATGACACAAGGTTATGGATATATTTTTCTTCGTTATGGCATGTTTTTTATTGTTTTTAGGGTTTTTACATAAAACCTCGAGTGTCAGTTTTGCCCGTTCTTACAATCGTAAATATATGAGAACATGATCGAGCATAGTTTTATCACTTTTTCGGGCTCAACAAGGTTATACGAAAAAGGAACCCCCCTTGGAGTCCTCTTTAAGCTCTTTTTAGACTCTCTAAAGATGAAAAGATTGCCGAGAGACCTTGCTATTTTCACGCTCTCTAAAGTATTTGAAATATGCGTCTGGTGAGCGATAATTTCTCTCTTTTTTGGTCTCATCCAGACTATTTTATGAAAAAGGAACTGAGAGAGTTCTCTTTTAAGTGTTTTTCCAAACTCTATAATCTTGAAAAACCTTCGAGTTTACTATCTTTGGACTCGTTAACAAACATTGACAGACCCATGATGGGACCGAACCACTCCTTCTTAGGGTTCGTTAAACATACTCTGAGGGACTCGTCCAAAGGATGAGCTTATATCAACAAGCATATGTGATCCTCTTCAAGCTTGCATAAAAATAAAGAGGTACTTGCCAGAAATGGTGGGGGAAAATTTGGGAAAGGGATATGTTTCATCTTTGTATTGATTGGCAGTAAGTGTCGCTCTTGAACATGACACCCCCTATTCATCATTTGAATCCGGTTTGGGAAATCCATTTGTCTCTCATTTGATTTGCTACAAGGTTATTCCCTATGTTGTCTTTGAGTCAATGCTGCCAAATCATTGGTCGTGTCATTCATATGTTCAAGAGAAGTCCATTTGAAACCTATATTGAGTCGGTCATCTGCAATTATCCATTCTCTTCGCGTTGGCCTTCCCTGTGTCCAGTCCAATTTTCAAAATGCTCTATTTCTCCTTCAAACTCTGTTACTAATTTCGTGTCATTGATGGGGGATACATCAAGGCCCTCCTGTGATGAGTCTTGTTCTGTCGACTTCAGCTCATTATCTGGAATCAAGACTTAGAAATTATTTAGTACCTTGGAGCTTGCATGCCTCAATGGAAAGTTTCCTCGCTTTCGACAGTGGGTTTACATTATTGACTCCTAATCGAAAGATTCCATCGGATGTTCGATATCAACTCATTTATTCACACTCGATGGATTGTACTATAGTACCTTGGGAGTCATTGACATCAATGGTGATTTCCCTCGCACTTGTTAACGGTTTTATCAATGACCGATAATCAAGTGGTTTCTACCATGTTCGACTTCGACACATGTAATCACATGGTTAGATTCGTACTTTGGGCGACGATATTGAAGACCCTGGATATTATCTTTGTGATCCAGGTTGCGATGGAGTTTGTATAATTTGCGACACATAGATCCACTGTGTATGTTTCGTGGCTATGTCATCTTGATTTGAAATTTTTTTCATAGATCCACAGTGTATTCAAGAGGTTATGCTATATTTTGACGGCATGGATCCATAGTGTATGATTGGTGGCCATGACCCATGTCTATAGTGTCATCAGTCTATGATATGAGTATGGGAATGCCTACCTCAGAATTGATATACATGATTTTCTGCAGATGCTTGGTTGTTCGCAGGTTTCCAATTATATGTGCTTCTGGTTCTTGACACACACATGCAGCTTACAAAGTCTATCGGTTGTCACTAGTTCCAACCTCATACTTTGGGGGGCATTATGTTACCCATAATTTTGGTCGTCATGATGATGTATTGATAATGGTGTACTCAGGCTCTTCATTAGAACTTTCTCCTGAGAAAAGTTACCTTCATCTCTTTCTAGAAATCAAATTTTGGAGGAAGGTTCGCAGGCTGCTAATACATTTGCCTGCGAGAATGCATGATTCTCGCAGGCTGCCTTAAGCCAGGGTGCGAGAAGTTCGCACTGTGTCTAACTGCTAGGGTGCGAACTCTTTCTAAAGAGGGGAAAAAGATGAATTCTCGAAGATTCTAGAAGGTAATCTTCTAGAAGGATGAGATGGCATTCGAATGGTTATCTAAATACTGGATTTCCTAATATTTTGGGATCATTCTTATCCAAGTAACTAATTCATTCTTTCCTATATATTGAGGGGATTTTCATGGAAAAGGTTATAAGCAAACAAGGTTAAGTGAGACATTGGAGAATTAGTGAAAGATTGTATGAAGGACTGAAGCTACAGCAGCAAGGCAACTCCAACAAGTTTATCATAGGTGGTTGATCTTCTTCATGCAAGTGAGCAAGTGTGTGTGTCAGATCTAAGGGCCATCGAAAGGAAGTTTGCAACATCAAGGCTCAGGTTGTAATCTTTACTTTCCATCAATATAATACAGTAATGTGTCCCTTTCCCATAAAGTTAGTTCTACTTTATTGTATAACTCCTTGATCATATACATAGATTGATTGTTGAATGGATTGAACTTTCTTCACTTTGGTTGGTTTGTATTGTTTTGATCTTGATTGTACGAGAGCACTGGAGCGAAGAAGGAGAAACAAAGACCAAAGGAAGTGATCATAAGGTAAGATCTTTTGATCATATCTCCTAGTACATTCAATAGTTAAAATCTAGGGAAAGAGTATCATTCTGTCTTGATTTGTTCTAGATCCGAGTGGATCTAGGGAGATCGGTTTGTGTCCGCACTTACGGATTTATCCAATAACAGTGTCTCTACGCTCATACCTTACAAACTATTTATAACCACCACCTCTTTCCTCAATTTCGTTGTCTCGCTGATTCAGGATATGGACGAGTACTACCAGCCCAGATTGAAGCATGTCAATCTGAATTTTCCAGTTTGTGTTCCCATGTGAGATAATTGTTCCATTCAACCTCATTATTTCTTTCCACCGTAATGGTTGTACTATCCCGATCTGATCACTCATCTCTATCAAATCCAAACTCCCTTCCATTGAAACTTGGGGATAGAGTTGGAGTAACTCCTGCACACAAGCAATTTAACCAAACTAGAGGGAGGGAGATGTGTATTGTTAATGAGATTTGGGGATTTCATACATAGCAAAACTCGAATGAAGTCACCCTGATTTTGAGGTGACAGCCCATAAATCATGCATCTTGTGTGTGTGATGAACCATTAATTAAGGAATATGGTGATGGACTAAATTCCCATTTATGTTGATTGTTCCTTTTGACAATACGATTGTTGAGTCGGCCTGTGAGTCATCCATGCTATTGTTTTCCATTTTGATGTGGAAAAAGGAGATTTTATGGATATTGGAGATTTTTAAATGGATTTTTTTTAGAATATTACTCTTACTAAGGCTTCTCTTTGATCATCCTTCTTATGGTATTTTTAGAATCGCCTATTATGTTTAAAGATTGCAACTAATTTTTTTTGGCTAGTTGTACTCCCTTAAGAAGGGCATACTCTTATGTCTGATTGTTTGTTGCTTTTCACAAGCTCCATGCATAACTAAATTATTGATTTTCTATCATAACTAAATTATTGATTCCCTATCATGTCAATTATAACCCCTCCCGCTCCTATCACCCCTGGGTATCCTTTCGAAGCCCCATCAAAGAATAAGGTATGAACATTTGTTGTCTTTAGCCAATATAAGAATTATGAGAGATTGATTTGAAGCTACCATGATGATTTGATCTTTGATTCAAAGGGAGGATGAAACTTAATATGGAAGTCATGAAACCAACATTTCTCCACTCCATCTAACCTTTTTGGTGTTGAAATGTTCATTCTCCAAGAATTCAGGTATTCCGTCCACTAAGATCTGGTAGTGCTGAAGACTCTATGAGTGTTGAAGCTCTCTTCTTTGAAGACGCATCTATTTATGGCTAGCCATATTTTCCAACATGTGTATTTGGGGAGGGACATCCATATTCTTTTGAACATTGATTTGTTATCTCAATCCTCCTTATGATCAAGTTTTCACTTTTTAGAATATTTCGATGTAACAATGTCCAATAGAAAAAATAATTTTTGGGGAGCATCAAGATTCCAAATGCTATTCCACATACAGTTTTTTGGAGGGAGGTTTGAAAGGATCAACAGGATTTCATACCCCTTATGTACATGATAACCTTTAGTTCCCAACCTCTAACATCCATATCATCCTGATGATTAGGGATGATGCCATAGAGATGAACTGACATGAGCTCCAACTCATTTTTAAGAGCCTCTGGAATGTTCCCTGCATTCCACCCTTTCCACAATCCATATGAATCCCATGTAAAAATATTAGTTAAGAAGAGTTTATTATTTTCCATTAGCCATTCCCTGATCCATAGAAAATCATTTTCTCACGACAAAGGGGTTCATTCATGATTTTATCTTCCCATATTCTTATATTTTCTCCATTTCCTGGAATTCGTGTACATTGAATTTGAATCTAGGGAAGTGCTTCTCTTAATAATTTACAAATAGAAGAACCAAAATTGTCACCATTTGGGAGTTCTTCACCTCTAAAATGATCTCATTGGAAGTATTTGATTACCAGTGAATTCTTCTAGAATGAATAATTTCACGTTATCATTCTCCACAACATCTTCGGTCCCGATGCTATATGGACAAGAGCGAGGTCCTTTATTCCTAATCCACCATGTATTTTAGGATCCCTTATTGTTTTCCAGTTGATTAAATGAAACTTTCATGTGGTGGTTTCCCCCCCTTCACAAAGGAATTTTCTGATTTTTCTTGCAATTTATGTTTTAATAATTTCTAGGGAAAGCAAAGAGGAATATTGATACACTCGGAGGGTCGACAGGATGGCCTTGACCATAAAAAATTGACTAGCTAGGTTTAGGTAAAATGTTTGATGTTGAACAAATCTACTGCTGACAGAGACTTCAAACATATGGTAATTCCTAGGTACTTGAATGACTGCCAATTCATAACTAAGGGAAATTGTAGAATCCTTGAGATGACAACAACACAATGAGCATTAGTATTCTAGGCATACAAATAACATTTGTGAAAATTTACCATTTGACCTAAAACATATAGAAACTGATTCAACATGAGTTTGAATTTTCTTGCTGCAAATTCATTTAACGATGGAAGGGTGGAATCCAAATCTCTCTAAAACTCCTAGGAGAAAGATGTGTCACACACTATCAAAAACATTTGCCATGTTGATCTTGATCACCATCCCTTTATCTCCTTTGATCTTTCTTGAGTGAATTGTTTCTTGAACTTGCACAATGTTATCCCAAATTTGTCTTTGTGCTACAAAACCCCTATGGGAAGGAGAGATTAATTTTGGGATAAACTTTTGAATTCTAGAGGCTATGACCTTGGAAATGATTTTATAAGAAACATTGCACAAGGAGATGGGTTTGGAATATTGAGAACGAAACATGTTTCCTTTCTTTAGGGATTAATGCTAGAAAGGTTGAGTTTGTATCCCACACACTTTTCTGGCTTTTTGTACATATTGAATCACTCGAACGAGGTCCTTTTTTACAGTATGCCAACCTTTTTTGTAGAAGTGGGAAGTCAAACCATTTGGGCATGGCGCCTTATCTAGATCAAATTGAGATAGGGCCAACCATACCTCTTCTTATGGAATTCTCCTTATTAAATATTCATTGTCCCTTTCTATTACTAACTTATGGATAAACAAGAGTGCTTGTTCCTTTAGTTCTCATTCGACTGTACCTTTCTCCATGTAAATATTTGAGAACTGTGCCAAAGAAACCAATTTTATTTCTTCAAATGTGTTTAGTATGGAGTTGTCTTCAATATGAATTTATTCCAATGTGCTATGTCCTTTCCTTATACTAAATTGTTTGTGGAAGAAGGATGTGTTCCTATCTCTTTCTTGTAACCATAGAAAATGCAATTTTAATCTCCAAGTTTCCTCTTATTTCCTCATTACCTCTTGAAGTTTCTTCTCACATTTATCTTCTTATTGTAGAAGAAGAGTTGTTACCTCTGAATTCTCCAATTTGTTTCCAATGTCTTCCAAATTCCCTATAAGATGGATTAATTCTTCCTTAGGCTCCTTGATAGAAGAAGTTACCCACTCCTTTATGGTCGTTTTTAATCTGATTAACTTCTTCTCCCAAATATAAAACAAGGGAACCCACAATACATGGACTCTAAGAGGAATGGACAATAGATAAAAGGAAAGGATGATCAAGCCACAAAGGATTGAAGTGGAAAGGAATGGGACTCAAATTCTTCTTGTTTAAAAAAGATAGAGAAATGGGCCTGTGATATGGGCTCGCCCAAGGGAGGATCTGAGAAACTAAAGTTGAAGGTGCTATGAGGAAGGTACTACTTATCAGGAAATGATCAATCCTTTCCAAAATATTCCTTGGACCCACTCAGTAATTAGACCAGGTGAAAACCTCTTTAGAGGGTTTCACATCAAACATATCCAAATAAGAGATGATATCTTATAGATATTCTTTGGAGGAATCCCTTATAGATTAACCCCCCCTCTTTTCCCAATGATGAAGAGTGGTGTTAAATTCACCAAAAATGATTAGATTGTCTATTGACTCATACTCCATCATTTCTAACAACGATCTTACATGAAGAAAGATGAAGCAACTTGACAAGCATGGAGTGAAGAGAATCCTTAGATGCCACTAGTTGAAATTGATGTGGTTTCCAGAGCATGCAGATACCACCTGATGCCCCTCATGAGATGATAGATAAACCCATTCTATTCTTCCATATATGCTTACTTTCTTGAAGGATAGCCTGGTCCTTCATTTTTGTCTCTTGGAGTAGAAGGATTTGAGGTCGTTTTGATTTTATTAAGTTTCTGAGTGATTCTAGTTCTTCTTTGCTTCCCAATCCACTACAATTCTAGGATACTAGTTTCATTATTTACTTTATGCCTTTGGATCCCCCCCTTTAGGGGAAAAGATGTTTCCAACTCCTTTAGCTCATATCGGGTCCCTTTTGAAGGTTCTTTCTAACGTCATCTGCAGTCCCAGTCCTTTTCCTTATCCATTGTTTCTTCTCTTTTATTTCGACTAGACTTTCACCCTAGTTTCTTTATTGTTACTGGGGATTTTGTCTCATGATATATTTCTTCATCTATTTCCTCTTGATATTCTTCCTCCAATATGACATGGATTCCTGATATGGAGTTGAAGCTCATGTTTGAAATTGTCACTTTCCCAAGGGTCATTCCTTTGGTTCATTCATCTATTTCCTGTTGATCCCAAGGGTGAACCTATTGTATATGAGTTCATTCATCTAGGGTTTGTTATATTTATTTTGGAAGAATTTTTTCTAGATCTACCTCAACACAATTTCCTGCACATGCTTGTTGACCCTCTCGTGGTTCGACATGATCAATATACCTTTCCAGTGTATTTCCTATATTGTATATGGTTTTGTGTGTCCAACAATAATATGGGTGAAAGGTCAACCTGACATAGAACGAGACGACTGGCATAATTTCATTTCAGGACTAAAATTAGACATCCATCGATTCAATTACATACCCCTTGAACCCCTAAAATAGGCTCTTCTATGAAATATGATCTCTCGGTCTTCCTTCAATTCGAACAAAAATACAAGAAAACCCTTACCAAAGAATGATGAAACAACCTTCCCTTTTATAATGTGTTTCTAGCTTTGGTCTAGCTAGCTTGCTACTACTATTGGAGAGGGCCAGACCCCTATAAATTTTCCAACTAGAGCATTTGCAACGAAACAAAGAGCTAATTTATGGATGAAGAGGCATGAAGTGGAACTTTCAGAATATCATCAAGCTTCTTCAAACTTTGATGGGGGAGACTTAGCATATTTATGTGCTAAGGCCGTGAGAGATTGAAACACGACAATGTCACGAGGGGGAAACAGAGGGGGAGTAGGGGGAGAGGTATCTCCCCCTATAGAATGAGTGGCCATTGAAAACTAGGGTATGGGATTCAAAATTGTAGATCCAATCCAGGTTCACAGAGACAGATCTAAATTTAGTACTAGAGCTTTCTTGTTACTCTTACTATTGTTTGAGAATTTGTGTATCAGGGATGTAATCCTTTGGTTCTTTTAGTCTTTAAGTCTTAGTTACTAGTTGTGTAATCCAATTTTCATCATGACAATTTCTCTGGTTTTGAGTGTTAACTTTGGGGTGATTTAGAAAAGAATACATTAAACACTAGGAAATAAGTAAATAAATTATTTGATATGTAATGAAATTTGGATAGAAATAAAACTTCATTTTAATAAAGAAAGTATTCACCATCAATACAAAGTTTTCTACTGAATTACATTATTTACAAAAGAATAAATAAATAAACTATTTTATATGGAATGGAATTTGGATAGAAATAAAACTTCATTTTAATATATAAAATATTCACCACCAATGAAAACAAAAAGTTTTTTATTAAATAAAGATAACATTTTTATATTATTGGTATTATTGTTAAATGTTTAAGTGAGCTAAAAACATATGCTATACTTGTATATATAGGTATGTAAATCAATGAAATATATAAGGTATACATATCCTACTATTTCTAGATTTGAACTTGCGATCTTTTAAGAAAAAACACATATTTTTAATCATTAGGTCTTCTTGTGATTTATAAGCTTTCTCATTGTTGAATAGTGAAATTAAGTTGTTCAAATTAAATTTTTGATACTTTGAAAAATGATTTTAGACAAGTTTCATAATAAATTCCAAACATGATTTGAATTGGTAATAAGATTAAAAAAAAAAAAATACCAATTAA
>ML786494.1:98038-116081 GCA_009831015.1 Picea engelmannii | reverse complement strand
TCCTCCTCTAGTACCTCCTTGTTATCTTCCATGCTCATCACCTTATTTTTCCTCCTCTACCCAAACTGTATCATGGGTATTATCCTACATCGGTTCGAGTGAACAACAGTTATTGACATCATTCCCAATGGGTTTACACAACTTTCAAAACTATGTGTGAGTCATAATCTCATACTTCTGCAAGGTTTGGCAGAGCGGTGGCACATGCTTAGGCCATTGCCTTCATATTTCACACAAATTTTTCTGCCCATATGGAAATGGACTCGACGCACTTGTCACCACATATTTTGGAAAGACAGGGCAATCGTCCCTGCGATGCCCCTCAGAGTGACATATGGTACATCATATGTGCTCATGCACATCTTTATTCTTTGCCATATTTTTCAGTTACATCAGTAGATTGGCCAGTAGCAACTACATCTACACCAACCCATCCAATGTCTTTGTTTCCCTTCATGTAGCTTCCAAGTGCATCGCAATATCGAATACCTATACCCGATTCATCACCTTCTACGGGGTGAGAAGTAATTAGATATGGGGGAGTAACCCAAAAATAAACCATTCTCAGTTCTACATATCCTAAATTTGGAATGTCATCATTGCCAACAAGATTTTGAACCATTGGTCATAGTCTAGGATGGTTTCTCTTTCCTTTTTTATTTATTTATGTTTATCTCTGTGATACATTGGGATTCATACTTAGGCTTCTGAAACTCCCTACGTAAATCCTTCTTAATCTCGGCGAGGGACCTTGGTTTCCCTATTGGAACAATAGCCTTATACTTCATTTACGACGTCAAGGAATTGTCCCATGAATGGGATTTCCAGTTATTCGATCTTTACAGCTTCATCTGTGATCCTCCTCACAGATCATATCACTTCACATGTAAAGTAGTGTTTCTCTGCATCATATCTACCCGTTCCATGGAACATAGGCAGCCTCAATGTGTTATCTTGTTTCACCATCCTTGAGTGCAAACTAATTCCTCTTATGTGATTGCTAGAGGTTTGATTCCACCACACCAATGCTTCTCTTGATGAAGTAAAACTGAATTATCCTTGATTTAAAAATAACAAGGGGATGTTACAAAGGAGGGGTAAGTCGATCTTTTTATGACAAATCTTGTGAGGTAACTTGAAGAGTTTTATATTTTCATTCGCACAATACCATCTACAATCTTCCATACGTGTCCCCCACCACTAGGGGAGCCTCCATATTCTTCTTCTTCTGGTGCACCAACACTTTGTGCTCCATTTTCCAATCCTATTTTCACATTGCGACCATGCACACTGTTTTATTCTCCTACCCGTACGCTGCCACTACGTGAACTACTCCACTACACACACTGCTTTCCTCTCCCATGAGCACACTACCGCTGTGTTGTTAGCCACTTTATCTTCTTCTTGGAACAACACATATATTCACATCAACCTCTCTTCCTATCAATGCATTTCTACCCTTCACATCATCTCCTACTCTTGACTATGCACTATGATCCTCGTCTACCAATCCTACCGATGCACCAAACATTTACGCCCATGCACCAGAACTGATCCAGATTATTTTCGGCATGAAATGAGAGTGGAGATATAACACAAAAATATTCATAGATATTGCAAGAGAGAAAACAATATAACATAGATATATTAGAAATATAACAAGAGTGACAGATATACAGTAATACAGGATTTCTATTAATGAAATAAATGTACAGAGACTGTAAAAATATAGAGTGCAAGACTCGCTAGAATGGTGACATCTTATCTTGAAGAAAAGATGTGACGGATACTCAAATTCACAAGAAGATGATTATTACAATGAGGCTCTAAGGGCATTTTTAACATAAGTAAAATCCAAAACCCTAACCCCAGAAGATGAAAATCCAAAAGTTTTGCGGGCCCCGATGGAGGTAGTTGATACGTTAACTTCCCCGTGACGTAACTTTTGCATACGATCTCTGTTTGGGGCTCTCAATACACCGTTAGAAATATCTATCCTAGGAATACAAATTTTGTGTGAGAAAAATCGAAGGAACTTCCATATTGCTCCCCGATTTCCCAAAAAACATCGTTTAAGGCCTCAAAATGGCTCCAAAAGTTCAGCACCCGAACAACTGCTAAAAATAGTAAATTACCAAAATTGTCAAAAAACTATTTTGAGCCAGTTGGAAAAGGTGGGTGGCCACCGATATCCAACTACTACCTCTGGTATTATATAGATATGACCCACTAGAGTAATAATGACACTACGGGGTCAAGACTCATACATAGCATGGTGCTTCCACATATATGGTTGGCCCAACAAAACATCACAGACATCCAATGGGGAAACATCACATAATACCTCATCTTTGAAGAGTTTGATGTCGTATGACAAAATATACTGTTGGTTGACACAAAGATCGCGTCCCTGGAGAAGCCACCCTATGTTGTATGGTTGCAGGTGTGGTGTTGTCAACAATCCCAATTGTTTGACGACCTCTGCTGAGATGAGGTTCTTCTGGCTTCCACTATCAACAATAAAATGTAGTGGGGTCCCATTCACCCACATCTGTGAATGAAAAAGGTGCTCTCCCTCTTCAATATTTGTTGGTTCTTTTGGTTGAATTGTTGCGGTCGCGGCAATAGAAGTGGGGTTTGCGTCGATGATCTGTCTTTTACCAGTATTTTCATAATCAGATTCTAAATCAGGATTAAGCTCCTTATCTTTGATCTCGGCCACCAATGATTGTTTTGAGTGACATTCATCAGTGTTGTGCCAGAGGATTTTGTGGAAATCACACCATTTTTCGGTGTCCTTCTTCGTCTTCCTGTGACCCTTCTTTTCCTGTGGCTTAGACTGTTCTTATGGAAGTTGTTTGTTAGGGTCGTCTTTCTCATACTTTGGTTGTTGAGGATTTACAGATCTGAACTTTTGTTTGTTCTGGTGCCTAAATTTCTTCTCGGTTTTAAAAACATATTGATATGTAGCACTGAGTGATGAGATATCCAGAAAATCCATTTCAGTTTGGATGTATTTGTGTAGAGCCCCGTGGTATTTCAGAACCAAATGTTGCTTGGAGTCTTTGATACCTATCTTGTTGCACAAAGTATGGAAGGTATTGGTGAAATTCGACACTGATTAGCCCCTCTCTTGTCACGGTGTGGTCCATCTCATGTACTGGTCCTCATAGTTTCCAACAGGGTAATATTGTTCCTTTACTGCATCCACAAAAAAATCCCACGTGGGCTCGACCCCATATATTCTAGACTCCTTTGTGGAAATTTTCTCCCAATAAGTTTCCCACCAATGTTTGACATGGGGGAGAGCCTTAAGGAAAACGAAGGTGATCTTTTCTCTGTCAGAAAAATTGTGAACAGAGAAATAACCTTCTATCACATTTAACCATTTGTCAAGGGCTTCTGCATCTATATGTCCTTCAAATAGAGGAATATCAAAATTGACTTGTACCATAAAAGGAGAGTTTCCTCTAAAGTGGTCGCTTGATGAAGATGCGCTTGATGCTATTGGCAGGCATTGAAGGATGTGGGAAAAATTCTCCATCATTTTGTCCCTCTGTCATGTGAAAGCTTGCTCAAGCAACTGATTGATAGAGTCGTGTGCTCTGCCGCTTTTATTTTCTTCCGCCATTGAGGGTTTCTTGGGTGTGCGAGAGAGATTTTCCTCAAGAGAGACAAGCTCAAGACCCAACTTGTTAAACTTTTATCTCGTCGGGGACATGCACTAAAAAATGATCAAGAGCATCTTGCTATGATACCACTGATTCGGATTATTTTTGGAATGAAATGAGAGCGGAGATATAACAAAGAAATATTTAGAGATATTGCAAGAGAGACAACAATATAACAAGGATATATCGGAAATATAACAAGAGTCACAGATATACAGTAATACACGATTATATTAATGAAATAAATGTGCAAAGACTCTAAAAATACAGAGTGCGAGACTCGCTAGAATGGTGGCAGCTTATCTCTGAGAAGAGATGTGACAACTACTCACATTCACAAGAAGTTGATTATTACAATGAGTCTCTAAGGGCATTTTTAACATAAGGAAAATCCAAAACCATAACCCCAGAATATGAAAATCCAAAAGGTTTGCGGGCTCTGATGGAGGTAGTTGATACTTCAACTTCTGAGGGGCGTAACTTTTGCATACGATCTATGTTTGGGGCACTCAATACACCATTAGAAATATATATAAGATGACTACAACTTTTGTGTAAGAAACATCGAAGGAATTTCCATGTTGCTCCCCGTTTTCCCAAAAAAATGTCGTTTAGGGCCTCAAAACGGCTTTGGAAGTTCAGGACCTAAAAAATTGCTAAAAGTAGTAAATTACTGAAATTGTTAGAAAAATGTTTTGAGCCTATTGGAAAAGGTGGGTGGCCACCGATATCCACCTGGATCAAGGACAATGTTCTCTATCTTCTTTTAAGGTTGCGACATACTGCACCAACCAAAGGGTACAAGATTGATTACCTAGAACTTCACTATCACTATTGTTACTACTCATATCTTTAATACCAAGCCTCTTCATATGCCTATCCTCATATGTTCCCCATTTGGAAATAATATCCTCTAAGACACCACTTCTTGGTGCATTGTTTCTCTTCATCTCGGGCCTGACACCTAGTTGCACACCGTTGACTAAATCTTCTCTATTCTTCTACTCAACTTTCCTTCTCATATGAGCTCTTCTTACATATCTATCGACTCTTCCTCACCTCTGCCCTCCTAGATCCATTCCATTCCTCACCTCATCTCTAAAATTCTTGGATCCTCCTAAATGGATCCATCTTCCATCTCATTTCCCCCACCTTTGCAAGAGCCCTCCAACACCACTCATCCATCCTATTAGGCTCCATGTGCATCATCCTTTTCTCCACGAACATCATTTTGGTTCAGAGTGGAATTTCTTCCAGCATACTCTATCTCGGACATTCTTAAAAATTATTTTCATCATCGCTAAAAGAATCAATATACTCCACAAAAAAATCAATAATGCAACCTTCCTTTACTCAAGCGAGCCAAGAATCAATATCTAGAGTCCACTTCTTACCTACAACCTTCAAGTTATCAAGTGTTGTTTGATCCCAAACTATTGGCTCCAATGGAAACGTAGTCAAATTGATAACAACTTGTGTTTTCAGCCATTCATGTAATAGACATGGAAATTCAAGAATGAACAACTCGTGCATATCATAGTAGATATACATGTCTTTCCATTTATTTTCATTCACCACCAATCGTTAGGTCTGTCGCAAGACAAAATACTTTTCTTTTGCAGCTATCCAATCTTGAATTTCCTCCTTAGATGGATTCCACCTCATTTCTTGCCTTCATCATTTTGTCCAAGACTTTCATGTCCCGACAAGGAACAAATTGTTGGCTCGATTCACGCTTGTGTAGGTCCTTCCTCATGTTGGGGTATTTAGATCCAGGGTTCATCTAAAGTTGACCAACATCAACCCCAAAGCATTGGCATAAATATCCTCGACCAAGGCCGAGAAATATCACACCTGATATGCAGAGAGGATCAAATAGACCATAAGGTCTTGTGGCATGGATGAAAGCTAAACATACATAGATCCATATCAACTGATATATGTGCAATTCATATGTGATAAGTCATAAGGACTAAAAATTAAAACTATGCACATCACAACACATAATAGACATCAAGTAGGTCAAAACTTCCACAACATTATCATTCCTTTCATCCCATCCAACACAAGTATACAATACACATTAAACAAAGTTGTTCTTGACAACAATTGAGCTTCATATCTTCCTTAGAACAATACATATAGACAAAAAGCCTTGTCTAGCCTCGTCATGCTGTAGACCTATGATAGCCTTTGTTCTATATGCAAAAGTAGTACAACATTACAACAGGATCAGACTGAAATAGACATGAATGACTCGAAAACTTGGAATGTTCCTGCACAAACCTTGGAATGTGTAGGGGGTGCTATATTTAACCCAAAAAATTGGGTGCCAACATATTCCCTCTCACCCAAGGTTCTCTCAGCACAAATCCTAGACATTTTCCTCGAGCTTCTTCTCTTCAAATCTTAGCATTGGGTTTTTCTATGGGGTCAAACCTCCACTCAAGCATCTCTTCATTTAGTTGGTTCGTTCCTCATCGACTTTTCCCACTAAATTCAACTTCACATATTTCATAGATTTGGTTCACTCAATGCCCACCTAGATCTACATAACACTTTTGGTTTTATGTTTGGAAGCCACCATCCGAACCCAAA
Organism: Picea engelmannii; assembly: GCA_009831015.1. Taxonomy (NCBI): domain Eukaryota; kingdom Viridiplantae; phylum Streptophyta; class Pinopsida; order Pinales; family Pinaceae; genus Picea; species Picea engelmannii. The sequence continues at coordinate 109,812 of ML786494.1, read as the reverse complement.
CACCTCTCTTACTGTACATCTCCTTCAGTATCAAAATGTTTCATCATTGTCAACATCAACATTCAATTGTGACACTTTTCCTGTGAAAACCATGTTCCTCTTACGATTTCTCCTCAGCCTGCGTATAGAATATTGTGGAAAGTTTTCACTTATTTGTCACAGATTCCCTTCACCTCATGGCACTCCGACGCTCAACACTTCCCGCACTACAAGGCCATCTCAACCAATAACTTGATTTTCGTTCTCTTGGTCTGCCACCGTTAAAAACTTTCACACGTCCTCGCTACCTTAGACTATCTACGCGATTCCAACAAAGAAACTATTGTCGGCCCACTTTTTACTAGAACCTAGGCACCCACTTTTCCCAGGTCAACAAAATTTCTCATCTCCTTCAACAACGTCTCACACAACCCAACGAAGCCCAATTTCCCCCTCCCCTACTTGTTACACATGTTCCCCCTCACCTAATGTCCTTGATATATGAGGTATAGTCCTTCATACTCCCTTCGATCCTCTGCCAAAGCCTCTCTACCATTTATACATGCTCTGGAGATACCGAAACATTTTGATGCCAAGACATCGTATTCAGCACGCCAGGACATCATCCACATGTGTACAACTATACTCCCTCTCTTCAACTACATCACTCTTTATCTCTTCAACTACATCACCCTTGCTCTCCTATTCTCTGGATCTTCTACTAGGTATATTTTTTTCCCCACCCCTCGTCTTTTGTAATCAAGATCAATAAGAAGGTTAACCACCATCCTGCCCTCAAAACCCTAAACAAAAGTCCACTTGATGACACTTTAACCCTGTTATTTCTACACCTGTCGTTGTACATCAGATCACACTCGTCCAACCTTTTTTATTCCATGACCATTGTTTGCGACCTGAATGTCCATCCTAGCTATCCCTCGCTTATGTCATGATCCAATCCCTACATCCTTGTCACACAATTCTGCTAATGTTCGAATATTTATGCGTGATCCTGCCACTACACTTCCTCTTGCTATTCAATACTAGCGATCCAGCTCTTTACAGAGTTTCCAAATCTTACGACATATTGTTACGGATGGTACTACCTCAGAAATTCCGCGGACACAAGAAATAAGAAAGAATTTTAGGGTTATGGTTTTTGGAACACTTGCACATATTGCTCATGATACAATCACTTCGGTGCCATTCACGGCTCCTCCACCTTGAGATATCCCACGTCAGAACCATGACTCTGACATTGATAGCATCACCTCATTGGATATAGGATGGGCGGTGATAGGATTTCCTTTTTCAAAATATGTGTTCACACACACTTTCTCACGAACGAACTGTGAGTACTCGGGTAAATAGAATTGTGAGTACTGGGGAAAATACAATTTTTTCGGATAAACACTGTGTACTTGGTTTTACAAATATTCAAAGTTTTGAGTAGACAGTCTATCCATCATATAATAACAAGTAACAAACTCCAAAAATTACATTGTCAAGTAAATATGATTGATTTCCCATGATTGGAACACATTAGCCCAAAGTAGCTACTCACGAATCTTTAAGTACATCTTGCACTAGGAATGCACCCTCAAAAGAACGGAGTTTTTTTGACAGGTTAGAACCTACAAATCCAACAGCACGCCTTCTGAATCATTAGACATTCTTCTCCATTTTGATATGACTTATGATTGAGAGTCCCTTCCAGGCATCGTGTTAGCTACCTTATTGCACAACAGTACATAGGAAACCTTCTCGTGATATGTGTCTCATGAATTTGATATTAAGCTTCGTCCTCACCAACGACAACTAGTCCCTACACATATAACGAGGAAGCCTCCTATTATTAAATAATAGGTGGCATTGTGGCCTATCGTCAGTTTGCGTATGGATAGGATTCTGGTTGCCATGCTCCTGTAACACTCTTAGACCAGCTATTGCATTTCTATGTGCAAACAACAAAAAAACAATTGATGGTGATTCTTATGGAAATAATGGTGGATATTCAGGTTGGTTTTGTCCAAAGTCGTACATCTATTGGAATTGAGCACATTAAATAGGTTTTTAATTTTTGATACCTTTTTTATGGAGAAGATTAAATTTGAAAAGAATATTTTTAGTCTTCAGAACAAATAAAGGGTTGTGATTTCAACTATTAACTTCCTCCCATTTATAAATACATACGTTTATGGGTTTACTTTTTAACATTTATAACACAATTAAGAGTTTCATTGCTAAATTTAAATGATTAACAAAGAATTCATTTAATTGTGATTAACTTAGTAGTGGAGTACATAAGTGGTGGAATGGAAAATATAAAGATACTTTTAAGTTGTGTATGCCGAGTCATCTAATGGAGCCTTCGCTTTCTCTAGCCACTAATCTTCACACCTTAAGGTTCAAATAATTTATTTAAATGATTTCTTGTATATCAATTATTTTCAATTGTAGTTAAATTCTATCAATTATTTTCAGTGGTTGTTAAATTCCATTGTTTTTCGTATATCAATTCCATTTGGTCCATTAGGTGGCCTATAAATTCCATTCTAAACGATTTATGGCTCAAAGAATTTATTTAAATAGTTTCACATCTATCAATTCCATTCAGTGGTCCATAGATTCCATTCCAAATGGATATCAATTCCATTTGGTCCATTCAGTAGCAGATACACGATTGGTGGATCAATTCCATTAGGTGGTGGAGTTATAGAGATATGTGGTCTCCACGCATAGTTCCAGAAGGTTTCTAACATAGAATTCTCTTCCGCGCTGACAAATAGTTCTGGAGGAACTGAAGGTTTGGTAGTTTCTTTGATATAATTTTTTTAGCACACCTATTGTTTTTCATTGTTTTGGCGTTAGGGTTGTGTACATGTTTTTCTTTCATAATTTTGTCTTTAGGTTTGTCATTGTTTTGTCTTTAGGGTTAGTGTTTTCACAATTTTCACAATTGGTTTTAACCATAACCATGCATACATTAACTTCCATAGAAGACTCATGAATGTTGAGCCAAGCCACGGGGATCTAAGATCATCTGTAATTCTTGCAGCCACGGGTTCATATCCTCCATACTCATCCCAAATACAGGCTGGCAATAGCTCATACTCACCCAAATGTATGAGAGTGATATATTTGTGTGATTGATCACTCGATATAACCATCAAAATAACGGATGTTTGTCTAGTTCATATGGCCCATAACTTATGACCATCTATGATTCAATCATGCCTCCACTGCTTCCTATTCTTATAGGGTCAGAATACAAAATAGTGTAAATACAAAAGAATGTAAACGACTAGTGATAAACAAATTTCGAAATGGTAAAATTTGTTTTATATTTATCCCACTTCAACATTTGCAACATCAAATGGCCAATATTATCTTATAGTCGATAATATTTCAACACAGGTATATGTTCTCTTATTTGTTATCATTATGTTTATGTTTAGTACTTCATGTTAATTGCCCTCTAGAGAGGTTGAAATAAACTGACACCTTTGCATTGCATTGCTCAGTGTATTTGTCATTGATCTCATTCAATTCCTAAACAATGGATTTTTATAGATAATCTTTTATTGTCCCTTTCCTTTTTGAACATTAGGACGAAGTTTATGTGGGACTGGTATATTTCAACTATTTGTGGCACTAATTACCCTTGACAGGGTTCAAATATCTTTATGGTTTATATGTGGTAATTTTAACATTGATAAATATTGAGTGGGCATCACAAATCCAAGAGATAGAATTGAATGGACAACTGGAACATTTATCACCTTCAAGGTCAGGTTTTGTTCCAAACTATCATCTACTGCAACAACACTGAGGCTCGGTAGCCTGAAATTACCCTAAGTACGCAACGCATCTTCTCATACATTCACCACATACAACAAATCCTACTCATCTCTTTCACGTCACATGTTTTGTCCAATAGCTCACCAAGACACTTTTGCACCTAGCAGTTCGTCTTTCTCATTAGCTCTAAGAGGTATGATCTATGATTCCAAACAAGCACACTATTATATTCATCACTCTCACTTGTCCAAACAAGAAGGCTTCCTTGTACATAGGGCACACTTCATATTTTCATTTTAGTGTTGGGTTGAGAATTCTCACATGGAGGCACTACTCTATCCACATCCACATCCACATCACTTATGACCCAACATCACCATCTGACCTAGTGTTCCACACTTTTGCATCATTTAAATACACAATTAACAACCATAAGAAATGTTTTCTTATCACAACATAATGTTCCTTCTAGTTTGTCTTTCTTACCTACATGACTACTTCTAACATCTTTTTCAGTGATTCAATTTATGTTTTCTTTATGGGGTGAATCCATGAATCTAACATCATCTGCAACAATTCATTTTATCTTTCCATTAGACATCCTTTTAGTGACTTTTTTGTATAATTCTACTACAAAGCCTTATAAACTTTTTTTCACCACATTATATTATATGATTAATGTTTAGTATGTTCTCTATATTAAGAATAATTTGTTGTCTTTGATAAGGATTCACTAGACAAGACATCAAATTGTAATTGAAGATGGAATTATTAAAGTTAACTCAATAAAGGAAAATTATAAAATGGTCAAGACATCAAATTGTAATTGAAGATGGAGTTATTAAAGTTAACTCAATAAAGGAAAATTATAAAATGGTGATGGAACGTTATGGCGATGGAAAACTTCTCCGAATGAAAGGCACAATCATTCCAAGAATTGTAATTGAAGATGGAGTTATTAAAGTTAACTCAATAAAGGAAAATTATAAAATGGTGATGGAACGTTATGGCGATGGAAAACTTCTCCGAATGAAAGGCACAATCATTCCAAGAATGCAATATTTTTATAAATTTGGTTTTAGAGGCCTTTTTGGTCTCTGGTTTCTGTGCCCTACAAGGGAGTAATATGGTTACACTAAAATTTAAAGTGTTTTGTGAAAACTCAACTATCTAAGCACTTTTGAAAGGATGTTTGTTTCCCATGTGGGATAAATCCCATAACCAAAAAATAAAACAATGGCCAGATTTTTTGCCAAGTGTCAATCCATCCAATGTTCAAGTGCCCGATCTCATTGACGATGACCAAGAGGCAAGCATATACAATGAATCTATATGCCAAGTGTTATCGCTTGTACAAAACATCGACATCATGAGCTAGCGTTGACAACATTCACCCAAGTGCGAGGTATCGTCCAACTGTTAAATATTGAGAGCCAAGCACCTATCCCAAGTGATAAAAAAATCCAAAGAGATATGATCCTTTTTACAATAATAGGGTTAGCGCTCAACACTTTGGCAACAACAGATGCCTACGGGTCGGGCTCATCCCATTTTCAAATCACAATCTTGACACCAAAGCACCATATCAAACGCATTACATAAGTCAGTTGTCTATGCCAGTACACTTCTATATGATACTGATAAGGATGGGATCAGATAAGTATCTCTAGTAATATATAATGGCGAAGTTATATTTTTCAGGGTTTTAGGGTACTTAGTGTCAGAAAAATGGTAGTTTCCTCATTTACAAGCTCACAAATATTGGTATCTTGGGTTCAAAAATGATTATTAAGATTGTGTTCATCCTGATGTGAATGATGATGTTATAATTCAGAAGGCTATTGACAGTAAAGTTATATCTCATCATCAGGGAAATGTTAAAGAAACAAAGTACAATAAGTTTTTTTTGTCAAATGGAGTTCTTGAACATCAAGCTTCAAAGCCATGCATCTAAGTCAAAATCATTATTTCATGTTTCTCATAATGGAAGTCTCCATTCTACTTTAGAACACAATGAAAAAATGGGAGCTACAGTTGAGATTCCCAAGCATGTGCACCTAAAGTCCTTTCCCAATTTCTCCATTATGAAAGTTCAAGTAGAAGTGATAAAAAAAAGCAATTAGTGCAGAAAGTGATAGGAAAAACTTATACAATGTTGATGGTATAATGGTTGGAATTATTAGTATGTGTTCTCTTGTTGCAGGAGGTCAATTAAAATTTTCGAGTGTCACCACCACTACTTCTATGCCTAGTATCTGTTCTAGATTTTCGAGTGTCACCACCACTACTTCTATGCCTAGTATCTATTCTAGAAGTGGGCAGCGAGAAGAAAGAAACCATACATCTATAGCTAATAATTCTTTTCTTTTATTTGCATTACAAAAAGCATTCCAAGGAAAGCACACAAGGAATCCAAGTGATATTACCTATTGAAAGACAATATGAAATGACTTTGTAGCGTCAACAATTAAAAACAGATTTTTTGCATCGAACCTGCACACACTTTGAAAGTGTTAAAGGAAGATTTTTTGCAACGAATTGTCACCAGAAAGTTGCGAAACTACACATTCAACCAAGACCAGTTCCCATTCAACTGCCAGCTGAGAGGGATTGTGCCAAGCCATCATGTGGACTAGAAGGACCAACTATTTTTCCACCGAAATCATGTAGTTTCATTGTGATTTGTATGTATTAAACAGTCATGGAACTAATCCCTAAAAAACATGAGTTGATTAAGATTAATTTTGTAACTCCTCGGTATTATTAGAAAACTGAAGATAATGAACTACTGAGATTGGGGGTAATGAGAGGATATATTTTTTAAACTTTTGAAGGATAGGGGTTCGGTGGAGAGGCGGGAGAGAGTTTGAGGAGTATTTTACCTTCTCAGTTGTAAGCCTGTGACCTATGATGTAAATCCAAACTATCATCTACTGCAACAACACTAAGGCTCGGTAGCTTGAAGTTATCCTGAGAAATCAACACAGCTATTCATACATTCACCACATACAACAAATCCTTCTCATCTCTTTCACATCACATGTTTTGTCCAATAGCTCACCAAGACACTTTTGAACTTAGCAATTCGTCTTTCTAATTAGCTCCCAGAGGTACGATCTATGATTCCAAACAAGCACACTATTATATTCATCACTCTCACTTGTTTAGACAAGAAGGCTTCCTTGCACACAGGGCACACTTCATATTTTCATTTTAGTGTTGGGTTGAGCACTCTCTCCACATCCACATCACTTATGACCCAACATTGCCATCTGACCTAGTGTTCCACACTTTTGCATCATTTAAATACACAAGTAACTACCATCGAAAATGCTTTCTTATCATTCTACTACTAAGTCACCACCAATACTTATGAGCCTTTTTGCACCACATCATATGCTTAACTATAGGGATTTGGAGTTTATCGACATGGGATTTCTACCAAAGTTATCGTTTGTGGGGTGAATCCATGAATCTAACATCATCTTCAACAATTCATTTTATCTATCCATTGGACATCCTTTTAATGACTTTTTTTTTTTGTATAATTCTACTACGAAGTCTTATAAGCCTTTTTGCAACACATTATGTGATTAAATATATGGATTATGATTTTATGTTTTCTCTAATATCACCCCATACCCCCAACCCCACCCTCATATATATGAGGGATTTATTCCAAAGTGATAATCTGTTAAGCCAATTCATGACTTTAAATTTAGCACATGTTAGTAGGCTAAGCACTTGAAAATAGTTTATGTAGATCTCCATTTAGGTTTTACATTATTGAGGTTTTAAGTCTTTATCAGGGTTTCAAATTTTAATAGAACATTTAAAACCATAAATAAAAGCTAAGAATGAAGGTATAAGCTTTGATCAAGGGTTCAAAGGTCAAGAATTCTTCAACATTTTTATAAGTTTTCATGGAGTTGCAACTTCCACTAAGTGAAATCCCTTCATCTCTTCAATGAAAAGTGGAAAATTTGGTTCATATAAATTTTTATTTGATTCTCAATGACTATAATTTTCTCATTTTGAATTCCATATTATATTTAAATAATTTACTTTTTCCCAAAACTTAAACTTGAGTAAATTTTTTTTTTTTAGTTATTAGTAAAGGCCTCAAGGGATCCAAGAAAAAAATAACATTTATCTTAAAAACTACAAAATAAAAAAATGTAAGAAATAGCACTCGCATTTTTAGTGTTCCAAATGATATTTTTAATTTCTTATTTTATCTTAATAAGAGAATTTTTTTGGGGGGAAGATAAAAGATGTGTAAAACGTTATTCAAAGATTAATTGGTTAATTTAAAATTTATAATAAAATATAATTCCCTTATCTCCCAAAAAAATGTTCTAATAAATTAAATGAAAATTTGAAAATTAAATATTAATAATATTTAATAAAAAATTACAACACAATTTACTATAAATTATTTTTATATTTCAAAACTTATAGTATCTATATTAATTATTATTAATATTTAATAAAAAATTACAACACAATTTACTATAAATTATTTTTATATTTTAAAACTTATAGTATATATATTAATTCTAAAAGTTTCAATTTAAAAAATATATAAAATTTCAAATTTAAAAAATATAAATCCAAAAACATATTTGTGATGTGACAAAATTAGCAATCCCCTTTGCGTAGAGCAGTGGGTGAGGGAGTGCGTTGTTAAGGCACTCTGTAAGTGAAGTCATCGGTTTGAAACCTCTAGAGACACCTCAAATCCATCCATATTAAGGGTCGGTGCTATATGGAAGTATTTTGAAAAAGAGGATAAGCATTTGGATAGGAAACCATGGAAAAAGACTTAAAGATAACATTATTTTTAGAAGTTAGCATTCAACTGTGGAAGTGTTGCATAAAAAAAGCCAATCTCCTTTGTTGTTTTGTTGACTTTAGGAAATATTTTCACATTGTGCCTAGGACCAACCTTTGGAATAGGTTAAAGGAGCTAAAATTTCCCTCTGGGGTGAGCGCTGCTACGGTAAGAATATATTAGACCATTATTGCCAATTTTAGGAGAACTGGGGGTTGGTCAAAAGAAATTAACTACTATATATGATTCACGCAAGGTTTTCCCCAATCCCCTACCCTTTTTGGCATTTACATTAACAAGTTAAAATATTGTTTGGAAGTTGCAGTTTGTGTTGGTCCAACTCTTGCTAGTATAGTAATCATCCTTCTTCTCTATGTCGATGATATTGTTCTCATGGAAATGAATCCCTAAGCAACTTAGAATCCTCAATGACCTATTCTCTAGTACAGGTATGATTGTGAACAATGAAAAAATGAAGGTTATGATCATTAAATCCAATACGATCACTTACTAATAGACCTTTCACTACAGGATAAGAAAAGGATCCTCTTTGAGACTCTTGTCACTCATGTTATCTTATATGGATGTGAATTTTGGGGATGCAATATCTCTTGAGAATCCTGGAGAAGGATATAGAAGATCCAAAATAATTTTATAACTTATTATCTCAAAACTAAGGGAAATACACACTATCATATCATATCCTCCTCATCGAAGTGAGTTTTCCCATATTGGGAGAACATCTTTGATTAGGTACTTAATGTACAAGAATAAGACAAAAAACATGGATGACAAGATGCTTCCCAAAATTGCTTTAGACTCTAGCCAAAATCACCAACAAATCAAGTTGGGATGGAATAATGATGCCAAGTCTTGGATAAATCATTGGAGAATAAAAGAAGAAGTTATTTTACATAATATAGACTATATTAAAAGTAGTGTACAAGCTAAATTTAAGGACAATCTATATTGCTAAAATAAGAGAATCAATATTGCTAAAATAAGAACTAATTCTCAGGAGCTACATAGTGAAACATGGAAATAAAGAATACGTCACCTTTGTGAGACCAAGAGGGTTGAAGATGAAAAGTATTTTCTCCTAGATTTCTCTAAGTACACCCAAATTATATTCCAATTTGAAAATATTTGTCACAACACCGAACTTCCTAACCTTCTAAATCATCAAAACTTTATTGATTTTAAAACGTCTTCTCTTAATGCTTTTCAAGTATAAAAATAACATTTTAAAGAAATCCAAGTAATATATTATTATTCTTAAGGTCCAATAGATCAATTTTGGTTTAAATGGATGTTGTTCATCATCATCATCATCATCATCATCAAAAAATAGTTTTAATATTATATTATATTTAAGCCGAAAGGCGTACACCTATTGACAATGGGCACAATTAATGATCTTTTAATATTAAATTCTAATCTGATGGCTAAGCATTGAAGATGATGGCATATTCTTAGTCGTCCTCCAAAATCAATGGGTCAGATTTATTGTTCATAACTTCCTTGCACTTATGAAAGCATCCGTTAACATGTTTACTTTTTTACATTTACCTAATCACATTATAAATTTACTGTAAAAATACATAATTGTCACGTTCAAATGATTAAAGAGAATTAAAATATATATAGGCCACGTTTATATCATTCAACAATTGTTCTGTATTCATTCAACAACCCTCTTGGTTGATTTTTTTTAACTTAACTCAAAATTTTTACTGGGCTGAAGAGTTTTTACTGTGCGGGGAGTGAACGTTGTATCGCTATAGCTTGGGATATAATACATCCTTCCTTATGATCAAGACCCCATTGCGATTGGTGCCTTCGAGGTGGTGCAGTGGGGAGTGTTCGTGTCTACAGCGGGAGGAAACAATGACCCCAAACCTTGGAGGGTCACTAATGTGGCCCCCTGGATCACCACGGTGGGGGCCGACACTGTGGATCATGACTTCCCAGCCCACGTTCAGCCTGGCAACAGCACGGTCATCCGTGGCGTGTCTTTGTACAGTGGAAAGGGTTTGAACCCGCGTGGACAAATATATTACGAGGAAAAGTGCAACCAAGGTGACTTAAAGTTGAATGAGAGTGGAAAGACCCGGTTGTGTCAACCTAGTGATGATCCCAGCGTAGAATTGATGCGGGACCCCATCACGGCTCAACTCAGCATTTTTATCTGCATGTGCTTGGGTTGACACTTGTCACCCATGAAACTGCATGTGTTCCATCAACATGGTTCCTCTCCATTTGGAAGTCACTTGTCATTCCAAAATAACTTAGGATAAAACATATATTTCACATGGTCTTTTTTGAATAATATCAAAATATTATTCCCAAGGAATTAAGCCCCTAGGCTCAACACTTAGCCCCTTTTCCCACCTTCCAGCCCCTAATCCCTTGCCCACTATGTGGAAGCTTAGTCCCCCATCACTCATTTATCGTGGTCATTTTGGACGCAACGATGTTTATATTTTTATTAATAATGTGCTTAGATACATGTACAAAATCAGGCTCTTGGCCTTCAACACTTAGGCTCTCTAGCCTAATAATCACATAATCCCACCAGCTTATATTAACTTCGTTCACCAGCCTATAAAAACATAATTACAATTCATTTCCTAAACATGATTTACAATAGGGCTCGGGCTTGGGGACATTACAATTACTTGGTCCAATCATCCAAATGGCTTTATGAGATTTAACCATGTACATTTGTATAGATTCTATAGGCTCGATCAAGCACATTTTCATAAGGCCATGTCTATATGAACATTTTATTTGCATCCACCATGCTTCATAGGTTGCATCCCGTTTTCCTTATAATTCAAAAGCCATGTTAGAGATTTAGGAATGTGTTAAATCAAATTCATAGGGATGTAATCCCATACCTAGGTTGTAGGGAACTCAAGATGGAATTTTGATGGGAAGTTGATTATAGGAAAATCGTGTTTTTAATGGGTTGTGGGAGAATAAATGCATGAAGTTGTAGAGGTAAGGGTTTGAAAATATTGAAATGGAAACATTACTATTAAATAATTGTCATATTTGAAAACCCAATTGGAGTTCTAATTAATCATTATGACACAATCTAAGACATATTTTATGAACATTTTCAATCTCTTCTCCTTCTAGTGATTTTGATGTTGTT
>ML786494.1:85691-97604 GCA_009831015.1 Picea engelmannii | reverse complement strand
CATTTGCATTGCATGTGGGTTATGAGGCTAGTGTGTTTCTTACATTTTTAAAACATATTGTAACTATGATTTCTTTATTGAGGGAAGTGTCGTTTTGAGTGATGAATGGTGGTAAACAGGGTGATTGTTGGGCCTACTTGAATAGTTCCAACAAGTTATTCGTAGGAAAGTTTATTTTTAGTTTTATAACCCTCCACTTCATAACACATGAGTGGTAATATTTCCCTTTTTAATGTCTCAAATACATTATGTCCACCCTAATATGGTTTGTCCTATTGATTTATCATCGAAAAAATAAATAATCCTCATCACACTAACTTTTTATCTAATCATGGATTTTCTTATGGGATCATCACATCTATATCCAATAAGGAGAAATCACAATTTTTAAAAGCTAATGAACACATATACATGGATGATCAAAATTCTTGGAATTAATTAGCCATGTGAAAAAATAGCCTCTCTAAGGCATTTTCCATTCCCATCGTCTTCACTTCCCTGGAACATCTTGTCAAGAATGTTAGTGAAGTATTCTTCCATAACACCAAGAATTATCAAAACAATATTTGACAGGCTATGTCACTCATTCCTTTAGACATTTCATCTATATCCAATAAGGAGAAATCACAATTTTTACAAGCTAATGAACACATATACATGGATGATCAAAATTCTTGGAATTAATTAGCCATGTGAAAAAAATAGCCTCTCTAAGGCATTTTCCATTCCCATCGTCTTCACTTCCCTAGAACATCTTGTCAAGAATGTTAGTGAAGTATTCTTCTATAACACCAAGAAGTATCAAAACAATATTTGGCAGGCTATGTCACTCATTCCTTTAGACATTTGGGTTAACCGTTTCATGTGGAAAATATCATGCTGTCACTAATTATTGAGATTGTGCTTCTTGAACTTTATTGATCACTATTAAGAATCATCTTATCTACATTGATCTATAATTCAATGCACCTCATAATAATTCATATGATTATTCGATATGTTAGTAACATTACTCGTCTTCAGCATAGGGATATCCAGGTCTGCAAGTTACATGGAAAGCGCCCGAGGGCATCGTGGAAAAGTCTCATTTCAAGCTTCCAAGAAAGAAAGCGGGAGAGATTATATTGCCGATGGTCCAAATTTATCCAAGGAAGCAGATCGATGGTTGGTGGGAAATCACGACTAGCGGAGGTGCCCCGAGATTAGTGCATTAGATAGCGCCCATTGGGTATGAAGGAGAGGATGGAAACCATTCATCCAAAGGACGCGTGGCGCGAGATCTAGTCGCATCGATGTTTCGGCACTCGGGAGTTCGAAGGATGAGAGTTTCATGTCATTTTGCATCTCAAAACCTCGAACCCCGAAAGCGCCGAAAGCGTTCAAAGTCGGGCCCGCAGTATCGAGAAGCAGTCTTAGCCGTCCATCCAAAGGGGACACCTGGCGTGCGCGATTAGGCTCCTCGCCATTTCTCCCATCACGATTTTGAAGTGCAAGGAGCAGCTCCTTCATATCCCCGATGCGCGAAGTGACGAAAGCATCCGGGACCCAGGCCCACAAGATCGCCAAATGAGTTCAGGATCGTCATATCTAAGAAGGATGTGTGGCGCCCAATTAAGCCATCTCGGCGTTTCGCTCATCGCAACTATGATAAGCTAGGATCAGCTCCTTCCTGTTTGCGAATGCCGAAAGCTCCTTAGAGAATAAACGCAGGGTCACAGCCCGTGGTCACTTGGGATAAAGGAAGCTGTGCAAAAGAGGGCCAAAGGCGTCAAGTCTAGTCGTCGAAAGGTTCATCGTGTTCTACGGGTGCCTTTTGATCTGACCTCAAGCTTGGTTTTCACTTTAAGTAAATGAAGGTGAGAAAGAGTGGTTGAAACCTCTCTTCATGCATTAAGTGCAAGGTATGGAGAGCCTGGCTAGCGGTCTGCTCGATAGGGTCCTATGTACCAATCCTTCCAAAGAGGCCATGCCCAATCGTTGACTAGCCAGAGGAGGTCTACACATGCCAACTTGGCTCTTAATGGCTTAGCTACTCCCCTTACAGGAGCCATATGCAGTTAAGATGGCGTCTGACGAAGGATATCTGTCCGAATTCGGCTGAAAGGACACCAAGCCTTGGATGACTAAGCACACCATTGTTAGGCGAATTTTCTGAGTATATAGACTCAATTTTTGTATTTTGTAATCTATCGATGGTAGAGCGAAGCTCCCAATTGTAAAGTTTTAGAAAACACTCTAGCTTTTTGGTTATGCATCTGTATGTGAGATTTCTTGTTTTATGACAGACAGTCTTTCTTACTCCATTTACTTTTCATCTCATACTGAGAGAGTTCGTGATCGACTAATTCGTGTGAATTATTGCAATTATGTTATGATAAAGGATTTATCGTTGCATTGTTGTATTCTCCAGTTTTCTGCATTCAAATGTAAGAAGATCTTGCGTTTAGATGTTTTCCCCTACAGTCTGTTAGAAACCTGATGTTTACGGCAGACCCTTGCAGTTCTCTTATACAAGTCTTCCCCCTACTCACCCTTACTACAACTCACTATCTCAAGTTTATCTAAGACCTCACTTGCCTATGCATGTCTGGCCTAGTTTCGAAGTTAGAACCACATCGTTTTGAGTTAACTTCCATTCGATCACCCCTTTTTATAAACAAATCGTTACATAAACTGATGGGCATCGGGCTCTGCTCCTGCTGCAATCTAGGGGTGACTTCCGTCGCCAACATTTCTGTCACCATTGTTGGGGACGAAGTTGAAAATTTTCCCCGGGATTGGACGACATTGAGCCTCTGATTCTCAAGGTGCATCAGGTATCAGATCCTTTAAAGATTGCTACTGTGCACCTGGTGACTCCACTGTGACGACTCCACTGTGGCGAACCTGCCGTGATAATTTTGGCTTTCAGAGGCAGACACATGCTATCTCATCCACAACTGCCTTTGGCTACACCTGAAATTGACCCAAGGGTGGTTCTCAAGAAGGGAAAGGCCCCTAAAGAAGAATCTTCCATCGCCAAACTAGGTAATCCGCCATCTCCTGCTGTAGGAACTCCATTTTCTCCTCCTCAGTCTCTTAACATACCTTTTTTTGAGGTTTCTCATTTCCTGAATTTCGGGAGTGTTCCTGCTGAGTTTTCCCCTCCTGGTCTGGGATTGGAGGAAGAAAACCTCGTCACTCCCCTCTCCTCTGAAGTTTTACTTTGGCGTAGACCCAAGACCGCTGAATATTTCCCCACTCCTGTACAAAAATGAGCATCTGCTGACTTGATCTCGTTAGCCTTCTCCTTAAATCCCCTTTTGTTTCCCCTTCCACTTCAGAACTGATTCCAAGTAGCCCCTTCACAAAATCCTTCTCCTCCAAGCTCTCCTCCACCTAACATTCCTATGGTTGGTGCTAATCCCCCTCTAAATAGAATGGATGCCATAGTTGCTTCCAGGTATGCTCCCTTAATCCTACCCCATCCTATGAATCCCCTCCCCACTGGAGATTACTTGAAATATATGCCCAAGTTCACTGGGGAAGGAGACATAACTACAGAAGAGCACCTGGCTACTTTCTATAGTTATGTAGACAACCTGAACATTGAAAATGAAGATGTCTAGATGTGAGTCTTCGTCTAGAGCCTGGATGGTGAAGTGAGAAAATGGTTTAGAGGACTGGCCCCCAAATCTATTGTTGGGATTGAAGCCTTGGATGGCGCTTTTTTGAGGCAGTGGGGAGATAGGAAGGATTTCATGTATTACATGACAGAGTTCGGGTCTTTGAAGAAGATGGATGGAGAGTCTGTCTCTAACTTCTCCAAGAGACTCAATAAGATGTATAATAAAATTCCTGCTGAAATCAAACCCTCAGAGGCCTCGGCCAAGATTTCTTATGCTAGTGCATTTGGTCCCAATTTCTGTCTTTTATTGAGAGAAAGAAGAACCACCTCCTTAGCTCAAATGCAATATGTGGCCATAGAGGTGGAATCCAATGTATTAGTAGCTAATAGACTGAGGAACAAGGCCGAAACAGACAGAAGAAAGGGAAGATCAGAAACCTCAACTTCTGGACCATCGCTGCCCCACCCTCAAGTGGATGAACTGACCAAGATGGTGAAGTCTCTATCTGCAGAGATGGAAAGAATGAAGGTGGAGGGGAGGCAAGAATACAAGGGCCTTCAAAACACCGAAAACAAAGGAGGTTTCAGGAGGCTAAACAATATTACTTCCTCAACTGTGCAAAGAGAGAAGGGAAGAGATAGAGAAGACCAGAAAATTCAGGCCCCTTTCCAAAACAATTTTATGACCGAAGAAGAAGAAGGGGGAACAGATGAGCTTGATCCCGAGATCCATTGCTTTGGAGACACTCCTCCTTTTCCTCATCTCACTCAATCAGTATACGAGGAGTCTCTCATGGACATTCAACTAAATGAACTGAACAAGGGAGACAAGGCTAGTGGTGGCCAAGGCAGGTATGATCTGAGGTCCAAGAAAAAGACTGTAGCACCTGATGTTCCTGAGCAGTCCACTAGAACAGAGAATCCTGCTAATAAAGTAGCGGATAGTCACAGAGGTAAGAAGACCCAACCCCTCTCACCCATAGTTCAGAGTCATGTTCCTGAAATAAGAGAAATCCCTAAGCTTACATCTTCTTTTAATTTCGAGCATGAAATTCAAAAGATCGGGATCCCTGTGCCCCTAACCGAATTGATTAAATATGAAGGGTTCCAGAAGCTCTTCTCTGAGCTTTTACAGTCTGAGACCTCATGCCTTCCCACAAAATCCATCAATTTGCAAGATGAAAAGCCTGCAGTTATTCTAGGTCCTATGGTAGAAGATAGGAATGACTCATCCCCTCCCTTCTACACTTCCTTGAACATACATGACAAGGTACTGCACAATTTCTTGATGGATTCAGGAGCTTCTCATAACCTCATGCCCAAAACTTTCATGGAAGAGTTAGGGCTAGAAGTCACCCGAGCCTATCATGACCTCTATTCCTTTGACTCCAGGAAAGTTCATTGTCTCGGGGTTATCAAAGACCTGGTTGTGACCTTGTTTCAGTTGCCCATGAAAAGTGTGGTCATGGATATTGTAGTGGTTGATGTCCCCCCCAAGTTCAGTATGTTGTTATCAAGATCTTGGATAAAAAGACTGGGGGGAACTTTGCAGATGGACCTAACCTATGCTACTATCCTAGTGTTTGGGGGAGAACATAGGAGGCTATACAGAGAAGCCCAATTGGCCTATATAATCAATGATGAAGCCAATCCTACCAACCATCCCATTTTTTCCTTGGACATTGATTTAGGTTCTAGTTTGCTGCAACTCACTCATGCTCCTGAGCCCACTCTTAAACTCAAAAAGCAGCCCACCACTCATGAATTTCCTGCCTCCATCATCCTCGTTTGGAAAATGTTTTTTGATGGAGCCTGTTCCTGGGAAGGCACTGGTGCTGGGGTGTTTTTTGTGTCACCTTCTCAGGAAACCATTTCCCTGTCATATAGGCTAGAATTTGAAACCACCAACAATGTGGCAGAGTATGAAGCTCTTGTTTTGGGTATGAGGGCTGCAAAAGAAAAGGGAATTAAAGAGATAGAAATATTTGGAGATGCTGAGTTGATTATCCAGCAAGTCAGAAGTGCCTACCGTGCTAATAATCCTCGGCTCAGAAATTACAGAAATGAGGTATGGGACCTGATTGATAGTTTCTTCTTGGCCTTCAACATTTCTTTCATTCTGAGGGGGGAAAATACTTCAGCCGATTCTTTAGCTGTCTCAGCTAGTTTTCTCAAAGTTCCTCTGTTGCCTATGGTCAAATCTGATGTTGAAATAAAATATAGGCCCTCTGTACCAGACAATGTCAAGCATTGGAAGGTATTCGAAGATGATCTAGAAATCGAAAAATTTCTCCAATCTGTTGATGAATTTTCTATGTTGCACATTGATTAGGATCCTGATACAGAGGGTGACCCTCACCCTGAGGTGTTTTTAAATAAAATTGCCAACCACCAAATTATTCAGCTACCTAGCAATCACATTCTGAGGGGACTAATTCCTTTAGAAATATTGTTCGATGGGAATGATGTGGCAGTAAAGGGTAGGGTTTTGGATGAATATGCTGACACAGCCGAGTGCAACATCGGCACACCAGAGGAGCCTAAGTTTGTCAAGTTGTCAAGGAGTTTGACCACAGAACAGAGGGACGAATATATTGAGTTGCTGAGAGAATTTGCTGACGTGTTTGCATGAACCTATGAAGATCTCAATACATATGACACATCCATCATTGAACACAAGATCCCACTAAAAGAAGAGGCTAAGCCATTCAGGCATAAGCTAAGACAGATAAATCCCATGTTGCTTCCTGTCATGGAAAAAGAAGTGAAGAAATTGTTAGAGGCCCAGATCATCGTCCCCTTGAGATATTTCGAATGGATGGCCAATTTGGTTCCAGTAACAAAGAAAAGTGGAGAAATCAGGCTTTGTGTCAATTTCAGGAACCTAAACAGAAGCTCAAAGAAAGACAATTATCCCCTACCTAACATGGAACACATATTACAGAGGGTAACCGGTGCATCTAGGATTTTCATGATCGATGGATTTTCTGGCTATAATCAAATATCGATCATGCCTGAGGACAGAGAAAAAATGACCTTTACCACTCCTTGGGGCACATTCATGTATGCCAAAATGCCTTTTGGGTTGATGAATGCAGGAGCCACATTTCAACAAGCCATGGACATAGCCTTCATCGGGGAGAAAGATAAGTTTGTGGTGATCTATCTGGATGACATAACAATCTTCTCCAGGTCTGAAAAAGAGCACTGTTGTCACCTGAGAAAAGTTTTTTCAAAGTGTCAGAGGTTTGGCCTTTCCCTAAACCCCAAGAAATACTTGTTTGCAATGGAAGAGGGGAAGATATTAGGCCATATAGTATCAGCAGAAGGAGTGAGGATTGATCCTAGCAGAGTCAAGGTAATTCAGACCCTGTCACTTCCCAGATCTAAGAAGGAAGTTCAGGCCTTTCTGGGAAGGATTAATTTTCTGAGGAGATTCGTCTCGAATTTTGCTGAGCTGGTGAAACACATCACAACCATGCTAAAGAAGGGAAATGAAGTGAAATGGACCACTGAACCCAGGGAGTCCTTTGTCCAAATAAAAAGAGCATTGACTGAGGCACATGTGTTGAGTAGTCCTGACTATTCCAAAGATTTCCTAATCTTCTCTTTCGCTTCTTTTGATACAATAGCAGTGGTCTTGTTGCAGAAAAATGAGGAAGGGCGAGAGAAACCCATTTCCTTCTTCAGTAAGGCATTAAGAGATGCATAGGTTAGGTATGAAATCATGGAGAAACATGCCTATGCCTTAGTGAAAGCCCTCAAAGATTTCAGAGTCTATGTCTTGCACTCAAAAGTGACCGCACACATTCCTTCAGTCTTTGTGAAGGACATCCTTGTACAACCCGACATTGATGGGAAGAGGAGTAAATGGATAGCCAAGATCCTGGAATTTGACTTGGAAATAAGGCCTACCAAATTGATAAAAGGTCAAGGCTTAGCCAAGTTGTTGGTTGAAGCTAATCGCAAAGCTTTGGGGGTGGATTTCATCAATGCACGATTAGAAAATCAGTAGAATCAGTTGTCTGACGTAGACCCTCAAACAGAACCCGTGTTGGATCGATGTCCTTGGTATAAGGATGTCATATATTTTTTGTAGGAGTTTCAGCCCCCATATGGCCTGCAAAGAAACAAAGCAAGAGTTCTGAAGCTCAAGGCGGTCAGGTACTGCCTTATCAATGAAATTTTGTACTGGAAAGACCCCCTTGGGGTGCTTTTAAAATGCATGGATCCACAAGAGGCCGACAGGATCATGGTCGAATTTCAAAGCGGCCTGTGGAGGGCACCATTCCTAGAAGACCATAGCCCACAAATTTCTCAGATATGGATACTATTGGCCCACCTTGTTCGTTGATGTCCATAGAGGAGTTAGAGCCTATATCCCATGCCAAATATTTTTAGGAAAACAACAGCTCAAGTCTCTGCCTTTGAATCCTGTAGTCGTTTCGGGACCTTTCCAGCAATGGGGCCTAGATTTTATTGGAGAAATCCACCCTGCTTCCAGCGGGCAGCATAGATGGATCCTGACTGCCACCGATTTCTTTACTAAGTGGATTGAACCTATCCCTATCAGGAATGCTTCCCACAAAGTAATCATTGGATTCCTGGAAGACCTCATCGTAAGGTTCGACTGCCCAAGAAAGATTATTACTGATAACACAACCTCTTTCAAGGCTGAGTCGTTAGTCAAGTTCTGTGAACAATTTGGGATCAAGCTAATTCACTCCACCCCATACTATCCCCAGGGCAATGGTTTAGTATAATCCTCCAACAAAAGCATGATAAGGATCATCAAAAGATTATTGGAGGACAACAAAAGGGCTTGGAACTTGAAGTTGAAATTTGCTCCATGGGCCGATCGGGTGACCACAAAGAGATCTATATGCATCTCCCCTTTCCAGTTAGTGTACAGAGCAGAAGCTGTCTTCCCTTCTCAGCTAGCCATTCCCGTAGCGAAATTCTTCCAGGATCATCAAGAAGAGCCCAATGACATAATCATAAGGATTCATCAACTGGTAGAGGTCCAGCAGGCTAGAGAGTAGGTAATGATCACAATTCAGGACCATCAGCAGAGGACTAAGCAGGTATTCGATAAGAAATCCAAGAAGGAGGGGTTCCAAATAGCAGACCTGGTGCTGAAATGGAATGATCCTAAGCAAGAAAAGGGCAAACACGACAAATTTGAAGCCCTGTGGATCGGGCCTTTCAAAATCTCTAAGGTTTTCTCTAATAACATGTATAGGTTGCAAGGTTTGGAGGGTGAAGAAGTTTTCAACAGCCCAGTGAATGGGCATTTTCTTAAAAAAATCTTTGTCTGAGCCTTCGATGCCTCCTTTGTTTTTGTAAATATTGTCCTTTTAGTTCTTTGTTTTTACTCTTATTGTTTCGGCTTAGTAAATGACTCCATAGCCCAACAATAAGGCACTGGAACTGCAAAATGACTCCTTAGAGCATCATAGGGATGACTCTAACCCGCATGGAGCCTAATGTTAGTAACATTACTCATCTTTGGCATAGGGATATCCAGGTCTGCAAGTTATATGGGAAGCGCTCGAGCGCATCGCGGAAAAGTCTCTTTTCAAGATTCCAAGCAAGTAAGCGGGCGAGATTATATTACCGACGGTCCAGATTTATCCAAGGAAGCAGATCAACGGTTGGCAGGAATAGAAATAGGCTGACTTCCGTCGCCAACAGGAATAGGCTGTGACCCTCCGTCGCCAACACGATACATAGAATCATTGAGACTAAACAGAGAATAAACGATCTGGGGGTGACTTCTGTCGCCAACACGATACATAGAATCATTGAGACTAGCTAGAGAGTATTGTTGGAATAGAAAAATGTTTTGACAATGACACCATTTATTCGTTGGAATAGAGATTTTTTTTGACAATGACACCATTTATTTTCTTAAAGCTCGCCACTTGGAAGGTCATTAAATTTGAGTCCATCCCTAATAGATAGTTAAGCCTCATCTTTTGTTTTTTACAAAATCCAAGTTGTTTTTTATTTAGATCATTGTTGCATAGTTATTGGTATGGGGATTATCAAAGCACTACTCACGCGAAAGGACAAGTAATGATTTTTGGACTAGCTCCATAAATTAATTCTTCTATTATTGACAATAGGAAGGATCCATTTTATGTATGTGATCCTAGTAGAATACAATATTGTGACAAGATGTCTCTTGGACCCTTATCCATATCTCAAAAATTTATTGGTGAAGACTTTGAATAAGTTGAATATGTAGGGATGGTGTCAAGTTGGTGAGTGTGTTAGACATATTGTAACATATATTTTGCATATTAACTTTAGGAAGGAACTTTTGATATTCATGGATAATTACTTGGTCCAATCATCCAAATGGCTTTGTGAGAGTTAACCATGTACATTTGTATAGATTTTATAGGCTGGATCAAGCACATTTTCATAAGGCCATGTTTATATGAACATTTTATTTGCATCCACCATGCTTCATAGGTTGCATCCCGTTTTCCTTATAATTCAAAAGACTTGTTAGAGATTAGGAATGTGTTGAATCAAATTCATAGGGATGGAATCCCATACCTAGGTTGTAGGGAACTCAAGATGGAATTTTGATGGGAAGTTGATTATAGGAAAATCATGTTTTTAATGGGTTGTGGGAGAATAAATGCATGAAGTTGTAGAGGTAAGGGTTTGCAGATATTGAAATGGAAACATTACTATTAAATAATTGTCATATTTGAAACCCAATTGGAGTTCTAATTAATCATTATGACACAATCTAAGACATATTTTATGAACATTTTCAATCTCTTCTCCTTCTAGTGATTTTGATGTTGTTGACATTTTTGTTTCAATGACTACAAATGAACATAGTTGTGATTTATTTATTGATGCAAGTGTCATCTTGTTTGAATAGTGGTGATAAACAAGTTTATTCTTGGGTTCTCCTAAATTTTTATGGATGATCATTTGTAGGGTGGTCAAATTTCACTTTGATTCTAACTTTACTCGAGAACATGTGAGTTGTAGTGTTTTTCCATACTAGTTTTCAACTGGATGTATAAGTCAATAATTTTCAATCTTTGGGTCATTATTAGAGGATTGAAAAACTTCTAGCAACATTTATGCATGTTGGTACAATGTTGGAAAAAAAACTGACAGAATATACATTGTCAGTTGATTATTTCCAACTAAACAAAATGAGAAAAACAAAAATGTTTACATTGCTAGTTTAATTTTCAACATAATATTGATAGAAAGTTTTCAATCCTCTCTACATTACTAGAGGATTCAAAAAAATATGGCAAAATTTTCCTCCCTAATATATGGTTGGAAATAAAATGAATGCATAAACAATATCCAATGAGTATTTTCATTTAAATTTATTGAAAAAACAGATCAACAATATTTAAGTTTTTAATTTTATTTTTAACCATGTATCAATATATAGTTTTCAATCCTCCTTCCTAGAAATAGAATTAGTAGAGAAAAATTGGTAACATAACTAGTGCATATCTACTACCAATTGATAAAATTTAAAGAACATAATTAAAATTTAATTGTATACAAATCACAATTTATTTTAAAAACGTAGAAAACCACCTACTTCTTAGTGTAGAAGCTATCATGAGAAGTGGTTATTATAGAAGCTACTGTAAGGTGTTGGAAAAAACATTAAATCAAACTATGAAGTTGGATTGAGCTTCTTTATGTCGATTATTATTGAAATGGAATGAGAACCTTACAATTTGCAATTTGTATTTTTTTTAGCTTTATAAAAATGAGGCCTCGATAAAGCTCTTAAGCTCAAATGATGGAGATCCTGACCTAATTGAAATTAGAACTCAATGGAGATTTTATTTAACCTTTTATATGACCTCAATTAATGGTCTATTCAATCTCATAAAAACCTTAATTAAGGACTTGACTAATGTTAAATTTACTTATTGGAAACTCAATTAAAGTCTTGAAAAATACCTCAATAAAAAACTTACATCCATTAATTATCTTGTATTACTTTACCAAAAAAATTATAATCAAACATTATAAATTCATATCATCAAATTATAATTATAATTAATTATAATTATAATATTTTATTATTTTTTATTTCTATTAAATCATATTACATAAAATAAATCCACATAGCATTAAATTTAAAATCATTCCATGGTACTCCCTCTTCACCGATCCCATTTCTCATTTTATGTTTCTTTATAATTACCATTTATCTCACTATAACATATATATCTAGAACTACATACCTTTCGTTCCAAGCTTCATTTGTTTCTTTATATCTGTACCCTCATTTTTACATG
>ML786494.1:19674-44770 GCA_009831015.1 Picea engelmannii | reverse complement strand
GAAGCAGCAACGCATCATCTTGTTGTGCATTCATATAAAACCCTGATTCCGTTTTGTGGCCGGCTCTGACAGCAGCAGAAACGGTTGATCTGTACCAGTGCTAGTTGGTGAGAAATGCTGTCGGCTTTGAATTCCCGTCCACTCGAACTATTAATTATTATATAAAAAGTATATAAAAAATTCAAAACTGTCGGTTTTAAAGTCCACTCGAACTGTCGGTTTTAAAGTTCAAAAATTAATTATTATATAAAAAGTATATAAAAAATTCATAACAAAATGAAGATTTAGGCATTTAAACAATAAACAATTGAATTTTAATTGTATGGGAAGATTTAACAGATCTTGATATAATGATTATTTTTCAAATATTTATATTAGATTTAGTTTATCATTCTTACTAATATACACATGATTTGAACTCGCACATGAAAAAAAAAATTAATTAAATAAAAGATAGCAATGTCACTTATACATTACAATAATTTATATTTTATTTATAAAAGAAAAAAGATATTTAATTACAAATTAAATGAAGAATGCCAATTATACATCAAAATAATTTATTTATAAAGAAAAAAGATATTCAAGTAGGATAAAAGTTAGTGATTTTTTTAATTCTCATTTTCAATGATCTTCGAATCCATGTAGGCAATGATCATGGTAAACAAGTATTTTAGGTTAGATTTAGCTGGTCGTGGTTGGTGATAAAGTTTCAATTTACTCTAATTGATATCTTTTATAAAACATATTTTTTTTAATAAAATTGATAATCAAGTTTATATACAATTTGAAAATTAAAAAACCACAAAATAGAAGGATTTAGTTGATCATGATCATCAAATTTCAAAAAATTTAAATTATATCTTAAATTAAACATATTCTTTAATAAAATTCTTTAATACTAGTAATAATCAACTAAATATCAATTATATTATAGAGAAATTTAATTATATTATAACCATAAAATAAAATATCAATTATGTTATAGAGAAACTTATTTAGAAACAAAAAATTTATAATTTGAAAATTATATTATATTAAAAATTATAATTATTTATTTTTATAAAGTTTTATTATAAATAGATATACGTTTTTTTTTTTTTGACGAAAATGGTTATGTTGCATTAAGCGGCATTCTGGCCAACCAGAACTAAAAAGTTACAAATCTAAAGAAGATTGGTGACCTCTAATAGTGCTGCCAACCTTCTTGTGAATGTCTTGGGAGACCAATCCCTTCTGCTCCTTGAGCTAATTCGATGATATGAAAAAGATTGCGTACATGAGTAAATTCTCACAAACTATGAGCATAGCAAAAGACAGAAGGAAAACATTATACCAAGGGGGCTGAAGTTTTCCCCTTAATGTAGGGGTCCAGCTTTTTCTGAGAACCTAAAGAAATGTTGGAGGCTGCCTCCTTTTCTCTGCGCACTTTGTTGGTCCTTCGCCCTCGGGTTAGGGGTGGGGACGAGGATGAATTGTCTTCAGGTTCAGAAGTCCCCCCAAAGCCGCTAGAGAGGACTATAACAACCAGGCCTGCATGGGTAGAGGGTTTCGGATCTGAAGCCCGCACTTCTCTCGCTGCTACTGAATCTGGGGGGGTGGATTCCGGAAGGCTTTCGTCTGCTGGAGGATCTTCCGTGACTGTTGTTTCTTCTGGTTCTGGGGCTTCATCTTCCTTTAGCACATCAAAACTGTTTTTATTTTCTAGAGTTGCCTCTACTGAATAATTGGCCTTCGGGGCCTAGGCTTTTGGATCCTTTCGCCTTGTCTTCCTTCGTCGGTTAGATACGGGCTGAAAATCATCTTCTTTGACTGGTCCCGGTTCCTCAGAGGCTTTGGGGTAGTTCCTTGCGAAGTGACCGTAAGATTGGCACCGGAGGCACTTAAAAGGAATATGCTCGTAGTCCAGCTCTTGGATATAGCACCATTCCCCCAGGGACAGCTTAATGGCTTCTGGGAGACCTTTCTCAAGGTTAACCTCAACACAAATGCGAGCACAGGTATACTGGTACCCTTTCGGCTCCGCGCTGTCCAGTAAACGTCCAAGCGTATTCCCAATGTCCTCCAGAGATCTTGTCCCCTAGAGATGCAAGGGAGCCTAACCCAAACAGGAGCTGCGGTGATCTCGACTTCGGGGTTGAAGTCAAGAGTCCAGGGAGCTAAGAACAGTCCTCTCTACCCCATGAAATAGGGTCCAGATCTGAAAACTAGGTCACAATCCTCTTTGGTCAAGAAACTGAAGACAAAAAAACCCCTGCCTACTGTGAACAGAGAAGTTGTTCCCTTTATCAGCGATTTCCATCGATCATCCATCCATGCCTCCACCGTTTTGGGGCTAGGCCATAACCCCGTAAACTTTCCGATGAGGGACTTTTCTGCGAGGAGGAGGGAAAGAGAGCAAGGTTGCTCTGGAGATAGCTCCAAAGAAGGGATCTCCTCCATCTTCTTAACAAACTTAGATGAGAGAGAAGACTTGGACTTGGGTCCTGCCGAGCAGACTAACGCTTTGAATGCTTCCAAAGGGTCTTTGCCCCTCTCGGCAATTGGATCTGGGGCCATCGTAGCCGATCTCTAGCAACAAGAAGACAATGCGCGACAACAAGCCACCACCGCACCAACACACATGCAAGAATGCAGGCAAACTCAGGCCACGCAGGAAGGTGTTGATTCGCAACTTTGTATGCACAGGGTCAACATTCTTCACATCAGGGCCGCCAAAGGAGGGGGACGCGACCTTCAGACCTTCAAAGTGGGCACCGCCTTGGGCAAGAGCGAGAAGCACTACCGACAGGGTGAGCAACAACGACCTGGAGCAAGAAATGGGGTTCGAAGTGCCAGTCAAGCTAAGCCTGGACACCGAGAGGGCCAAGGCTGCCTATGCGCACGGCTAGGGTTCGCCATTTCAAGAATTTTACATGTTATAAATAGATATACATTAGTATTTATTTGGATTCCAATTTTTTTCTTTTATTATAAATATTTATAATTTTAACTGAAAAATGAGTTAAAAGAGTTGGTTATGAAATAAAAATTGGATAAAAAGCTTGTGACACTATTAAATTTTTTTTGGTTAATTAAGTTAAAAGTAATTTATATAAAATTCATAATTTTTGTAATGTAATATTATGATACCATCCATCCACACACACATATATACTTATTTTTTAATTTCTATATATATAAAAGAGTTAAAAACAAAATACACAAATTAATTGAATATTCAAATTTTTTAAGAAGAAAATCTTATAATTTAGTATTATTAATATAATTTAAGCAATAAATTATTAATTTCATTCAAATTAATTTTTTTGTATTATTGAAAAATTACAGTATTAATAAAATAATATATTAAATATTAACCCCGGATGGGTGCCATGCGGAAAGGAAAGGGCACGTGGAGGCGCGCAGGGAGAGGCCATTTATGGTGGCCAACCGCCCTCACACCATCGCAAGTGATGAGGGCTCTCACCTCCGTCGGGCTCCGTCCATCGATGGGGCCTCTCATGCGCGAGAATAGGCCGGCCAGCCAGAGCATTAAGCTCTCGGCTTTAATGGTTGCAGCCATTGTTGATGTTATTATCTGCCTCACCGGAACTCATAGAATGTATTCGCAGCCCACAGAGCAGAGTAGGAATAGAAGCGTAGGAGACATCCTGGCACTGGTCCTCATTCTCACTATGTCGAGGGCGAGGGGAAGACCCTGTAGAGGAACAGGATGGTACGCGACAGACTCCAGGAGGAAAAGACATAAGCGGTTTGAACGGGCTCAAGTTCTGGCTAAGAGGGAACGATGCAGGGAGACCATAGCAACAAACTTGCCCCCAAAAACTTACGTCGAGGAAATTTCGACTATGGAACTCCCCACGGACTTCTCCGAGAGTCGAATGTTTACAGTTCTAGATAATTGGAACCCCCTGGCGTGCATTGAAGCAGCAACACCACTGCCTAGATCGAGAGAGACAGATGGTCCCAGCGCCACCCCTAATGAAGAGTTTGCCACCTGCCTGGTTGAGGAGGAGCTGTCGGAAAGAAACATCGACTCGTAGCCGCAGGGTCACCAAGAGACGGATGCCAAACCAGAGTCGTCGCCCCTACCACCACTCCTTCACCCGGAGCACCTGAAGTTGATCTCAATCCCCCTTATGATCAAGTTTTCACTTTTTAGAATATTTCAATATAATAATGTCCAACAGAAAAAATATTTTTTGGGGAGCATCAAGGTTCCAAATGCTATTCCACATACAGTTTTTTGGAGGGAGGTTTGAAAGGATCAATAGGATTTCATACCCCTTATGTACATTATAACCTTTACTTCCCAACCTTTAACATCCATATCATCCTGATGATTAGGGACGATGCCACAGAGATGAACTGACATGAGCTATGACTCATTTTTAAGAGCCTCTAGAATGTTCCCTGCATTCCACCCTTTCCACAATCCATCTGAATCCCACGTAAAAATATTAGTTAATAAGAGTTTATTATTTTCCATTAGCCACTCCCTGATCCATAGAAAATCATTTCCTCATGACAAAGGGGTCCATTCAAGATTTTATCTTCCCATATTCTTATAGTTTCTCCATTTCCTGGAATTCATGTACATTGAATTTGAATCTAAGGAAGTGCTTCTCTTAATAATTTACAAATAGAAGAACCAAAATTGTCACCATTTGGGAGTTCCTCACCTCTAAAATGATCTCATTGGAAGTATTTGATTACCAGCGAATTCTTCTAGCATGAATAATTTAACGTTATCATTCTCCACAACATCTTCGATCCCAATGCGATATGGACAAGAGCGGGGTCCTTTATTCCTAATCCACCATGTATTTTAGGATCCCTTATTGTTTTCCAGTTGATTAAATGAAACTTTCATGTGGTGGTTCCCCCCCCTTCACAAAGGAATTTTTTGATTTGTCTTGCAATTTCTGTTTTAATAATCTCTAAGGAAAGCAAAGAAGAATATTGATACACTCGGAGGGTCGACAGGATGGCCTTGACAATAAAAAATTGACTAGCTAGGTTCATCTAAAATGTTCACGAATTGAGAAATCTTTCTTTGATCTTAGAGGTGATGCTGAATAAATCTACTGCTCACAGAGACTTCAAACATATGGGAATTCCTAGGTACTTGAATGACCGCCAATTCATAACTAAGGGAAATTGCAGAATCCTTGAGATGACAACAAGACAATGAGCACTAATATTCTAGGCATACAAATAACATTTGTGAGAATTCACCATTCGACCTGAAACATATAGAAACTAATTCAGCATGAGTTTGAATTTTCTTGCGAATGGTTTATTTGTTTTATCTCGACTGCAATTTTGATATGTGGGATACCTCTAAATATTCTTTCTTGTTCTAGTCTTCTTCCCAAAACTTCTTCCATTAATATATATAGAAGAGGATATAAAGGACATCCTTGTCTTAATCCTATGGAGGATTGAAAGAATCTTGAGGGTCTTCCATTAATTAATGGTGTTATCCATGGTTGGATGAGACATACTACAATTCATTTAACAATGGAAGGGTGGAATCCAAATCTCTCTAAAACTCTTAGGAGAAATATGTGTCACACACAGTCAAAATCATTTGCCATGTTGATCTTGATCACCATCCCTTTGTCTCCTTTGATCTTTCTTGAGTGAATTGTTTGTTGAACTTGCACAATGTTATCCCAAATTTGTCTTTGTGCCAAAAAACCCCTGTGGGAAGGAGAGATTAATTTTGGGATAAACTTTTGAATTCTAGAGGCTATGATCTTGGAAATGATTTTATAAGAAACATTGCACAAGGAGTTGGGTTTTGAATCTTGAGAACAAAACATGTTTCCTTTCTTTAGGGATTAATGCTAGAAAGGTTGAGTTTGTATCCCACACACTTTTCTGGCATTTTGTACATATTGAATCACTCAAACGAGGTCCTTTTTTACAGTATACCAACCTTTTTTGTAGAAGTGGGAAGTCAAACCATTTGGGCATGGAGCCTTATCTAGATCAAATTGAGATAGGGCCAACCATACCTCTTCTTATGGAATTCTCCTTATTAAATATTCATTGTCCCTTTCTATTACTAACTTATGGATAAACAAGAGTGCTTGTTCCTTTAGTTCTTAGTCAACTACACCTTTCTCCATGTAAATATTTGAGAAGTGTGACAAAGATACCAATTTTACTTCTTCAAATGTGTTTAGTATGGAGTTGTCTTCAATATGAATTTATTCCAATGTGCTATGTCCTTTCCTTATACTAAATTGTTTGTGGAAGAAGGATGTGTTCCTATCTCCTTCTTGTAACCATAGAAAATGCAATTTTAATCTCCAAGTTTCCTCTTATTTCCTCATCACCTCTTCAAGTTTCTTCTTGCATTTATCTTCTTATTGTAGAAGAAGAGTTGTTACCTTTGAATTCTCCAATTTGTTTCCAGTGTCTTCCAAATTCCCTATAAGATGGATTAATTCTTCCTTATTCTCCTTGATAAAAGAAGTTACCCACTCCTTTATGGTCGTTTTTAATATGATTAACTTCTTCTCCCAAATATAAAACAAGGGAACCCACAATCCATGGACTCCAAGAGCAATGGACAATAGATAAAATGAAAGGATGATCAAGCCACAAAGGATTGAAGTGGAAAGGAATGGGGCTCAAATTCTTCTTGTTTAAAAAAGATAGAGAAATGGTCTTGTGATATGGGCTTGCCGAAGGTAGGATCTGAGAAACTAGAGTTGAAGGTCCTATGAGGAAGGTACTACTTATCAGGAAATGATCAAGCCTTTCCACAATATTCCTTGGACCCGCTCAGTAATTAGACCAGGTGAAAACCCCTTTAGAGGGTTTCACATCAAACATATCTAAATAAGAGATGATATCTTATAGATATTCTCTGGAGGAATCCATTTTAGATTAACCCCCCTTGTTTTCCCAATGATGAAGAGTGGTGTTAAATTCACCAACAATGATTAGATTGTCTATTGACTTTGACTCCATCATTTCTAACAACAATCTTCAAAAAATAATTTTTTCCTGGTATTGATTAGGCATATAAACATTAACTATAATAAAATCCTTACGTGAAGAAAGATGAAGCAACTTGAGGAGCATGGAGTGAAGAGAATCCTTAGATGCGACTAGTTGAAATTGATGTGGTTTCTAGAGTGTGTAGATACCACTTGATGCCCCTCACGAGATGATAGATAAACCAGATATGGATTTGAGGTCGTTTTCATTTTATTAAGTTTCTGAGTGATTCTAGTTCTTCTTTGCTTCCCAATCCACTACAATTCCAAGATACTAGTTTCATTATTTACCTGATGTGTTTGGATTCCCCCCTTTATGGGAAAAGATGTTTCCAACTCCTTTATCTCATATCGGGTCCCTTTTGAAGGTGCTTTCTAACGTCATCTGCAGTCCCAGTCCTTTTCCTTGTCCATTATTTCTTCGCTTTTATTTCGACTAGACTTTCACCCTAGTTTCTTTATTGTTACTGGGGATTTTGTCTCACGATATATTTGTTCATCTATTTCCTCTTGATATTCTTCCTCCAATATGACATGGATTCCTGATATGGAGTTGATGCTCATGTTTGAAACTGGTGCTTTCTCGAGGGTCATTCCTTTGGTGGATTTCTTCCCACTTTGGAGTTGATCTGGATCATGAGTGGGGATTTATCTCTCTACTGTCATATTTTCATGGCTCTCCTCCATAGCTTCCTCATTACCCTCTAGTGTCACATACCTATTATTGTTGGACCGAGGGTAATTTCCCCTACTCTGATATGAGGGGTGATCCTCCACTGCTATACACTCATGTTGTGCATTCAAAGGACAGGGAGGGGATTGACCAGCTATGCCATATACCCTCTTTATTTTTTGGGTTTTCCATTTCTCTTGATCCCCCCATGGTTGTAGAGAAATTTGGTACATGGGGCAATATTTTGGGAAATTTCCATATTCATGACTTTCTTTTCACTTGAAGGGAATTTTCTCATAGTCTACCTATTGTATATGAGTTCATTCATCTAGGGTTAGTTATATTTATTTTCGAAGAATTTTTTCTAGAGCTACCTCAACACAATTTCTTGCACATGCCTGTTGACCCTCTCGTGGTTCGACATGATCAATATACGTTTCCAGTGTATTTCCTATATTGTATATGGTTTTGTGTGTCCAACGATAATAATGGTGAAAGGTAACCCTGACATAGAACGAGAGGACTGGCATAATTTCATTTTCAGGACTGAAATTAGACATCCATCGATTCAATTACATACCCCTTGAACCCCTAAAATAGGCTCCGCTATGAAATATGAGGTCTCGGTCTTCCCTCAATTCAAACAAAAATACAATAAAACCCTTACCAAAGAATGATGAAACAAACTTCCCTTTTATAATGTGTTTCCAGCTTTGATCCACCTAGCTTGCTACTGCTCTTGGACAGGGCCAGATCCCTATAAATTTTCCAACTAGAGCATTTGCAACAAAACGAAGAGCTAATTTTATGGATAAAGAGGCATGAAGTGGAACTTTCAGAATATCGTCAAGCTTCTTCAAACTTTGATGGGGGAGCCTTAGCATATTTTTGTGCTGAGGCCATGAGAGATTGAAACACGACAATGTCACGAGGGGGAAATAGAGGGGGAGGAGGGGGAGAGGTATCTCCCCCTATAGAATGAGTGGCCATTGAAAACTAGGGTATGGGATTGAAAATTGTATATCCAATCCAGGTTCACAGAGATAGATCTAAATTTAGTACTAGAGCTTTGTTGTTACTCTTACTATTGTTTGAGAATTGTCCTTTGGTTCTTTTAGTCTTCAAGTCTTAGTTACTAGTTGTGTAATCCAATTTTCATCATGACAATTTCTCTGGTTTTGAGTGTTAACTTTGGGGTGATTTAGAAAAGAATACATTAAACACTAGGAAATAAGTAAATAAATTATTTGATATGTAATGAAATTTGGATAGAAATAAAACTTCATTTTAATAAAGAAAGTATTCACCATCCATAAAGAGTTTTCTACTAAATTTCATTATTTATGAAAGGATAAATAAATAAACTATTTTATATGCAATGGAATTTGGATAGAAATAAAACTTCATTTTAATATATAAAATATTCACCACCAATAAAAACATTTTTTTTTTATTAAATAAAGATAACATTTTTATATTATTGGTATTATTGTTAAATATTTAAGTGAGGTAAAAACATATGCTATATTTGTATATATAGGTATTTAAATCAATGAAATATACAATGTAAATTTTACCGAGGTATACATACCCTACTATTTCTGGATTTGAACTTGTGATCTTTTAAGAGAAAAAACATATTCTTAATCATTAGGCCCTCTTGTGATTTATAAGCTTTCTCATTGTTGAATAATGGAATTGAGTTGTTCAAATTGAATTTTTGATACTTTGAAAAATGATTTTAGACAAGGTTCATAATAAATTCCAAACATGATTTGAATTGGTAATAAGATAAAAAAAAAATAAAAAAATTACCAATTAAGTATAGAATGTCCATTATCTTTAAAAACAATTTATTTATTTTTTAAAAAGATGAAATAACTTCATTTATTTTTGTTAAATAACATTATAATTAATATGATTAAGTTGAATAAAAGTCAATTATTTATTTTTTAAAACGATGAAATAACTTGACTTATTTTTTTTAAGTAACATTATAATTAATATGATTAAGTTGAATAAAAGTCAATGAAATTTTTATGATCTTTTTTCTTCTAGGAATAACTAAATTTGATTGTTTAGAATCCATTTTTTACACTTTTTCATGGATCTTAATAACAAGCACAACCACTCAAAACCGTGGTTGCTGAATGCCAAAAGTGCGATGCCAAAGCCAGGTTAGTAGCCAAAACCCTAAACGCCCTCTATAGGTTATAATAAGCCTTTGTTATAGTCTTCCACCCTCCCCATAAACGCATAGCAAATGAATCCCACAGCCAGAAAATGAAACGCACAACCAGAAAATGAGCCTCTACAACAAACACAATCCAAAATTTAATTATTTAAACTTGGCAATCATATACTACTTAGCAACAAAATGGCACTCCGTAACAGTCCACAAAATTAAATCTCAATCTTATATATCATAAAATTTAACAGTTTAGCACAAACTATGTGATTGTAAACACATTTTAATATAAATTCTAAAATTTGGAAATGTTCCACCGCATTTTTCCTTTTATCCATTTATCACAATCTGTTCATGGAAACATTCATCCTGTGGCTACCTGTATTTCTCACTGTGCTCGACTTTAAGAGCCTAATTGAGCGACAACAGTTCTGTTGGTTCATCTCATCGGAGCGGCAGGATGAGGGCGAGGGTGCTTCCCTGATAATGTTTCATTTATTCGCTCTTAATCTTGGCAGATTCAATTGCACCTCTAGTTATAAAGAAACCCCAGTTAAATTATTAACATTTAAAACAAAAATCCTGTCATCTTTCGCATAATAATGGCCGATTACATGTTGTTCCAATACAACTTCCACTTGAACCACCTTGCAGGTAACGGTAGAATGGATAGTCGCTGCAAATCGTGAGTGACACGTAAAGAACAGGTGGTGTCTGTGTATGAAAGAATAATCCACGAATAGGTGTGTTGCATCATTAAAATGATAAAATAAAATATTATAAGGAAAAATAGGTGTCTAGAACGTGGTTGGTGAAGGTCAAAGGTTTAGGTTAACCTAGAAAATGTAACTCTAATCACTCCTATGTGGMAATCARCTAGCCACCATAGTAAAWTTTAAATATGATTAAGTAAAAGTAAAAACATAAACATGTAAACTGATGTCTTTATAATAGTGAGGAAGTTAGTGGTTGAAATCACAACCATTGATTTATTGAGACTACTAAGAATATTCCATCAATATTTAATCTTGTCCATACAAAACTGATT
Source organism: Picea engelmannii (assembly GCA_009831015.1). Taxonomy (NCBI): domain Eukaryota; kingdom Viridiplantae; phylum Streptophyta; class Pinopsida; order Pinales; family Pinaceae; genus Picea; species Picea engelmannii. The sequence goes on along the minus strand of ML786494.1, from coordinate 33,842 downwards.
AAGCACTAAAAACCTATTAAATGTGCTCATGGTCAATAGGTGTACGCCTTTCGAYGTAATGAACATSCTAACCAAGTATTTTAGGTTGGATTTAGTTGGTCATTTTGATTACAACTACATATAATTATTTACTTTAAATATAAGGCCACCAATTTTCATGATTTAGGAAGGATTGATTTGGATATAATTATTTACTTCAATAAAAAAAATATTTTTAATTAAAGTTGATAATCAATTTTACACATAGTTTAAAAAAAAAATTATTGATTAAATATAAAATGTCAACTCTTAACAATTATTGTAATAATATTAAATTTTTTACACAGTTTAAATTGAAAATAAGAAAAATAATTAGTCCAATTTCAAATCCAACATGATTTCATCCATAGCATAGCCTTTAACCTCTTTTTTCATTTTGAATTATGTGACAAACCTCTTTTTCTGGTAGTGGCGTTAAAACAACCTCCTCTATTCCTTGTTCTTTCATGCAAGTAGCTAACATATGCGTTAACTTACTTATAGCCTCTGAATATTTAAGAAATCACAAACAATAGCATAAGAAAGTACTGACTTGATCATCGATGTCTCCTTTGCACTCTAGGTTATGCAAGGATTCTGCGCACATTGTACGTTGCAACTCCTCGCATTGTTCTTCATATTATTTTTTCTTAGTGCGTCATAGCTCAATCTGTCTACAAGAATCCTCTATTGATCTCTGGGTTGCACGTTGTATTTATTCATGCATGCATTCCTCCTCCAGTGACCTTTTCTCATGAGATATAATTGCTCAGGTGTGCGATCTTTCTCTAACGATCTCTGGGTCATCTTTTATAATTTTTCATGGATCTGAGCTTCTTCGAGTGACCTTTTTGTCACATGTTGAATTTCTTCCCATATCTGAGCCTTCTTAAGTGATGTCTAAATCGGGCGTTTTTATTCCTCATGCACTCTTTCTTCCTCCATATCTCTCTGCACATTGTGTAGAAATTGTTTATGATGGTCACCATCCAACTTTGGAGGGGGTTGGGCTTCCTTCCTTATCCTCCCCTTGTGCTTCTAGCTTGAGCTTACACTATGCTCGAAGTCTCTTCCTATTCTTATGCCTCCTTAGGTGACCACTCAAACATCACCTTTCCCTTTCTTCTTTTCATTATTTTTTGGTTGTGCATGCACCATAATTCACTGCTTTATATCTTCCCACTTATTTAACAAGTTGATACAGTACACAGTGACATGCTTGTGACTATAAAAGTATGCGCACAGTAAGCATATCTTGGTACAAAATCTCGAGACATGACCAATCTCGAAACAATTAAGGTAAGTGGGGGGGGGCTTCCACTTCCTCCTCCATATCCACATTTGCATATGTGTCCATATCCTCCTCCATTACCTCCTTAGTATCTTTCATGCTCATCTCTACTATGATCATCACCTTATTTTTCCTCCTGTACCCAGAATGCATCATGGGTATTATCCTACATCGGTTCGAGTGAACAATAGTTATTGAAATCATTCCCAATGGGTTTACACAGCTTTCAAAACTATGTGTGAGTCATAATCTCATACTTCTACAAGGTTTGGTAGAGCGGTGGCACATGCTTGGGCCATTACCTTCATATTTCACACAAATGTTTCTACCCATATGGAAATGAACTCGACGCACTTGTCACCACATAGTTTGTAAAGACAGGGCAGTCGTCCCTACGATGCTCCTGAGAGTGACATATGGTACATCATATGTACTCATGGACGTCTTTATTCTTTTCCATATTTTTCAATTGCATCAGTAGATTGGCCAGTAACAACTACACCTACACCAACCCATCCAATGTCTTTGTTTCCCTTCATGTAGCTTCCAAGTGCATCGCAATATCGAATACCTCTGCCCGATTCATCACCTTCTACTGGGTGAGAGGGAATTAGATATGGGGGAGTAATGCAACAATAAACCATTCTCAGTTCTACACATCCTAAATTTGGAATGTCATCATTGCCAACAAGATTTTGAACCATTGGTCATAGTCTAGGATGGTTTCTCTTTCCTTTTTTATTTATTTATGTTTATCTCTGTGATACATTGGGATTCATACTTAGGCTTATAAAACTCCCTACATAAATTCTTCTTAATCTTGGTGAGGGAACTTGGTTTCCCTATTGGAACAATAGCCTTATACTCCATTTACGAGGTCAAGGAATTGTCCCATGAATGTGATTTCTAGTTATTCGATCTGTACAGCTTCATCTGTGATCCTCCTCACAGAACATATCACTTCACATGTAAACCAATGTTTCTCCGCATCATAACTACCCGTTCCATGGAACATAGGCATCCTCAATGTGTTATCTTATTTCACCATCCTTGAGTGCAAACTAATTCCTCTTATGTGATTGCTAGGGGTTTGAGTCCACCACACCAATGCTTCTCTTGATGAAGTAAAACTAAATTATCCTTGATTTAAAAAGAACAAGAGGATGTTACAAAGGAGGGGTAAGTCGATATTTTTATGACAAATCTTGTAAGGGAACTTGAAGATTTTTATACTTTGTGATCCAGGTGGATATTGGTGGCCACCCACCTTTTCCAACTGGCTCAAAACAACTTTATGGCAATTTTGGCAATTTACTATTTTTAGCAGGTTTTAACTTCTGGGGCCATTTTTAGGGTCCAAATGAAGGTTTTTCGAGATAGAGGTTATCAATGATATCCAAAGGCGTGATTGAGCTCCCAAAATCAATCTCCTTGGTGATACCTTTCCAATGAGCTATCACACGCCTAAAACGAAGATCATGTGCAAAAGTTACAACCCCAGGAAGTTGATGTACTCACTTACCCAAACGGGGCCCACATGACTTTTGGCGCTTCATCTCCTAGGGTTAGGTTTTTGGATGTCTAGGAATTTTGGCATTAATATTTATTATAAAAAGGCCTTCAGAGCCTCATTGTAATCATCTTCTTGCGAATGCGAGTAGCCGTCACATCTCTTCTCAGAGATAAGCTGCCACCATTCTAGCGAGTCTTTCACTCTGTATTTTTACAATCTTTGTACATTTATCTAATTAATAGAAATCGTGTATTACTGTATATCTATTTTTATGGTTGTATCTCTGATATATTTCTGTTATATTACTAGATATACGCGATATCTCTGTGTATTTCTTTATTATATCTCTGCTCTCATTTCGTGCCGAAAATAATCCGGATCAGTGGTATCAGAGCAGGCTGCTCTTGATCATTTTTTTTTTCAGTGCATGTCCCCGATGAGGTCCGAGTATAGCAAGTTGGGTCTCGAGCTTGTCTCTGTTGAAGACAATCACTCTTGCAAACCCAAGAAACCCTCAATGGCGGAAGAAAAGAAAAATGACGGAGCAGACGATCCTATCAATCTGTTGCTTGAGCAAGCTCTCACGCGACAGAGGGACAACATGATGGAGAATTTTTCCCACATCTTTCAACACCTGCCGATAGCATCAGGCACATCTTTATCAAGCGGCCACTTTGGAGGCACCTCACCTTTCAAGGTACAAGTTAATTTTGATATTCCTGTATTTGAAGGACAGATAGATGCAGAAGCCCTAGAAAAATGGTTAACCCTACTGGAAGGTTATTTCTCTATTCACAATTTTTCTGACAAACAAAAGATCACCTTTGTACTCCTTAAAGCTCTTCCTCATGTCAAACATTGGTGGGAAACTTACTGGGAGAAAAGTTCCACAGAGGAGTCTGGAATAGATGGGGCTGATCCCACTTGAGATTTTTTTATGGATGTGGTAAAAGAATAGTATTACCCTTTTGGAAACTATGAGGACCAGTACATGAGATGGACCACACTGCAGCAAGAGAGGGGCCAAGTAGTTTCAGATTTCACCAATACCTTCCATACCTTATGCACCAAGCTGGGTATCAAAGACTCCGAGCGACATTTGGTTCTGAAATACCGTGTTGCTCTACACAGATACATCCAAACTGAAATGGATTTTCTGGACATCTCATCACTTGGTGCTTCTTATCAATATGCTGTTAAAATTGAGAAGAAATTTAAGCACCAGAACAAACGGGAATTTGGGTCTACAAATCCGCAACAACCAAAGTCTGACAAAGATGGCTCGAAAAAACAGTCTCCTAAAAACCAGTCCAATACACAGGAAAATAAGGGTCACAGGAAGACAAAGAAGGACACCAGAAAATGATGCGAGTTCCACAAAATCCCTTGGCACAACACTGATGAATGTCGCTCAAAACAATCATTGGTAGCCGAGATCAAAGATAAGAAGCCAAACCTTGATTCAGAATCTGATTCTGAAAATAATGGTAAAAGACAGATCATCGACGCAGACCCCACTGCTATCCAGAAGAACCAACAGATCCAGAAGAGGGGGAGTGCCTTTTTCATTCACATATGTGGGTGAAGGGGACCTCGCTGCACTTTATTGTTGATAGCGGAAGCCAGAAGAACCTCATCTCAGCAGAGGTCATCAAATAGTTGAGATTGTCGACAACACCACACCCATAACCATACAACATTGGGTGGCTTCGCCAAGGATGAGATATTCGTGTCAGCCAGCAGCGTGGATTATCATACGACATCCAACCCTTCAAGGATGAGGTATTATGTGATGTTTCCCCATTGGATGTCTGTGATGTTCTCTTGGGTTAGCCATATATGTGGAAACACCATGCTAGCTATGAGTCTTGACCTCGTAGTGTCATTAATACTCTAGGGGGTCATCTCTACAGGATACCAGAGGTAGTTCCAACTATTACGCCGCCTAAACAGTGCCGCAAGGTAGTATATCATACAACAAAATTCATCTTCTCCACAATTTGTTCAAAAGGGGAACAAAAGGATAATGCAACCACCACAGCTTCGGCCCAAGCACCTTCTATCCAACAGAAGAAGGTCGACAAGGTTGCAACAAAGAAAAAATATTACTTCTACACACATTCATCTCATGTAGCCAGACTAGTTAAAAATGTTGAACCCCTCCAGCCACAGGTTCATGATGACCTTCAACAAACCAAGCAACGCAATGTCTCCAACAAGACAAGCAGCTCACCAAGATGCAGATTCAATAAATGCTTTTCATTCTCTCCCGGGAACTCAACATGATGGAGACCATTGCTTCCTAATGAGGGAGGATTGATCCAGGTGGATATTGGAGGCCACCCATGCTTTCCAACTGGCTCAAAATAGCTTTATGGCAATTTTGGGAATTTACTATTTTTAGCAAGTTTTAACTTCTGGGGCCATTTTGAGGGTCCAAATTAAGGATTTTAAAGATCGAGGTTCTCAAATATATTCAATGGCATGATTGATCCCCAAAAATTAATCTCCTCGACGATACCTTTCCAATGAGCTATCACATGCCTAAAACAGAGATCGTATGCAAAAATTACGACCCCGAGAAGTTGATGTACTCACCTACCCAAATGGGGCCCACATGACTTTTGGTGCTTCATCTCCTAGGGTTAGGTTTTTGGATGTCTAGGAATTTTGGCATTCCTATTTAGTGTAAAAATACCTTCAGAACCTTATTTTAATCATCTTATTGCGAATGCGAGTAGCCATCACATCTCTTCTTAGAGATAAGTTGCCACCATTCTAGCGAGTCTTTCACTTTGTATTTTTACAGTCTTTATACATTTCTCTGATTAATAGAAATCATGTATTATTGTATATCTATGTTTATGGTTGTATCTATGATATATTTATATTATATTAATGGATATATGCGATATCTCTATGCATTTCTTTATTATATCTCTGCTCTCATTTCGTGCCAAAAATAATCCGGATCAGTGGTATCAAAGAAGGCTGCTCTTGATCATTTTTTTTTTCAGTGCATGTCCCCAACGGGGTCCAAGTATAGTAAGTTGGGTCTCGAGCTTGTCTCTATTGAATACAATTCCTCTCGCAAACCCATGAAACACTCAATGGCGGAAGAAAAGAAAAACAACGGAGCAGACGATCCTATCAATCTGTTGCTTGAGCAAGCTCTCATGCGATAGAGGGACGAAATGATGGAGAATTTTTCCCACATCCTTGAACGCCTACCGATAGAATCAGGCACATCTTCATCAAGAGAGCACTTTGGAGGCACCTCACCTTTCAAGGTATAAGTTAATTTTGATATTCCTGTATTTGAAGGACAGATAAACGCAGAAGCCCTAGAAAAATGGTTAACTCTGCTGGAAGGTTATTTCTCTGTTCACAATTTTTCCGACAAATAAAAGATCACCTTTGCACTCCTTAAAGCTCTTCCTCATGTCAAACATTGGTGGGAAACTTACTGGGAGCAAAGTTCCACAGAGGAGTCTGGAATATATGGGGCCGATCCCACTTGGGAATTTTTTGTGGATGCGGTAAAAGAATAGTATTACCCTGTTGGCAACTATGAGGACCAGTACATGAGATAGACCACACTGCAGAAAGAGAGGGGTAAAACAGTTTCGGAGTGCACCATACCTTCCATACCTTGTGCACCAAGCTGGGTATCAAAGACTCCAAGCGACATTTGGTTTTGAAATACCATGGGGTTCTACACAGATACATCCAAACTGAAATGGATTTTCTAGACATCTCATCACTCGATGCTGCTTATCGATATGTTATTAAAATTGAGCAGAAATTTAAGCACCGGAACAAACGGGAATTCAGGTCTACAAATCCGCAACAACCAAAGTATGACAAAGATGGCCCGAGCAAATAGTCTCCCAAAAACCAATCCAAGACACAGGAAAAGAAGGGTCACGGTAAGAAAAACAAGGACACCGAAAAATGGCGCGAGTTCCACAAAATCCCTTGGCACAACACTGATGAATGTCGCTCAAAACAGTCATTGGTGGCCGAGATCAAAGATCAGGAGCAAAACCTTGATTCAAAATCTGATTCTGAAAATAATGGTAAAAGACAGATCATCGATACAGACCCCATTGCTATTTTCGTGACCGTAGCAATTCAACCAGAAGAACCAAATGATCTAGAAGAGGGGGAGCGCCTTTTTCATTCACAGATGTGGGTGAAGGGGAGCCCGCTGCATTTTATTGTTGATAGCAGAAGCCAGAAGAACCTCATCTCAGCAGAGGTCATCAAACAGTTGGGATTTTCGACAACACCACACCCACAACCATACAGCATTGGGTGGCTTCGCCAAGGACGAGATCTCCGTGTCAGCCAACAGTGTGGATTATCATACAACATATAACCCTTCAAGGATGAGGTATTATGTGATGTTTCCCCATTGGATTTCTGTGATTTTCTCTTGGCTCATCCATATATGTGGAAATGCCATGCTATCTATGAGTCTCGACCTCGTAGTGTCATTATTACTCTTGGGGGTCATCTCTACAGGATACTAGAGGTAGTTCCAACTACTGCTCCACCTAAATAGTGCCTCAAGATAGTATCTCATACTACAAAATTCATCTTCTCCACAATCTGTTCAAAAGGGGAACAAAAGGATACTGCAACCACCACAGCTTCGGCCCAAGAACCTTCTATCCAACAGAAGAAGGTCGACAAGGTTGCAACAAAGCACAAAGATTCCTTCTACACACAATCATATCATGTATCCAGACTGGTTAACAAGGTCCAACCCCTCCAGCCATAGGTTCATGATGACCTTCAACAAACCAAGCAGTGCGATGTCTCCAACAAGACAAGCAACTCACCAAGATGCAGATTCAATAAAGGCTTTTCCTTCTCCCCTAGGAACTCAACGCAATGGATTCCATTACTTCCTAAGGAGGGGGGATTGATCTAGGTGGATATTGGTGGCCACCCACCTTTTCCAACTGTCTCAAAATAGCTTTATGGCAATTTTGGGAATTTACTATTTTTAGCAGGTTTTAACTTCCGGGGCCATTTTGAGGGTCCAAATGAAGGTTTTTCCAGATTTAGGTTGTAAATTATAGTTTAAGGCATGATTGAATCCCAAAAAATCAATCTCCTTGACAATACCTTTCTAACGAGCTATCACACACCTAAAACGGAGATCGTATGCAAAAGTTACGACCCCAGGAAGTTGATGTACTCACTTACCCAAACAGGGCCCACATGACTTTTGGCGCTTCATCTCCTACGGTTAGGTTTTTGGATGTCTAGGAATTTTGGCATTCCCATTTATCGTAAAAAGGCCTTCAAAGCCTCATTGTAATCATCTTCTAGCGAATGCGAGTAGCCGTCACATCTCTTCTCAGAGATAAGATGTCACCATTCTAGCGAGTCTTTCACTTTGTATTTTTACAGTCTTTATACATTTCTCTGATTAATAGAAATCGTGTATTACTGTGTATCTTTGTTTATGGTTGTATCTATGATATATTTCTGTTATATTACTGGATATACGCGATATCTCTGTGCATTTCTTTATTATATCTCCACTCTCATTTTGTGCTAAAAATAATCTGGATCAGTGGTATCAGATCAGACTGCTCTTGATCATTTTTTTTTTCAGTGCATGTCCTTGACGAGGCCCGAGTATAGAAAGTTGGGTCTCGAGCTTGTCTCTCTTGAAGACAATCACTCTCACAAACCCAAGAAACCCTCAATGGAGGAATAAAAGAAAAATGACGGAGCAAACGATCCTATCAATCTGTTGCTTGAGCAAGCTCTCATGCGACAGATGGACGAAATGATGCAGAATTTTTCCCACATCCTTCAACGCCTGCCGATAGCATCAGGCGCATCTTCATCAAGCGAGAACTTTGGAGGCACCTCACCTTTCAAGGTACAAGTTAATTTTGATATTCCTGTATTTGAAGGACAGATAGACGCAGAATTCCTAGAAAAATGGTTAACTCTGCTGGAAGGTTATTTCTCTGTTCACAATTTTTTCGACAAAGAAAAGATCACCTTTGCACTCCTTAAATATCTCCCTCATGTCAAACATTGGTGGGAAACTTACTGGGAGAAAATTTCCACAGAGGAGTCTAGAATATATGGGGCCGATCCCACTTGGGATATTTTTGTGGATGCGGTAAAAGAATAGTATTACCCTATTGGCAACTATGAGGACCAGTACATGAGATGGACCACACTGCGGCAAGAGAGGGGCAAAGAAGTTTCGGAGTTCACCAATAATTTCCATACCTTGCGCACCAATCTGGGTATCAAAGACTTCGAGTGACATTTGGTTCTTAAATACCGTGGGGCTCTACACAGATACATCCAAAATGAAATGGATTTTCTGGACATCTCATCACTTAGTGTTGCTTATCAATATGCTGTTAAAATTGAGCAGAAATTTAAACACCAGAACAAATAGGAATTTGGGTATACAAATCCGCAACAACCAAAGTATGCAATGAGCTATCACATGCCTATACAAATCTCCTCGATTATACCTTTCCAACGAGCTATCACACGCCTAAAACGAAGATCATATGTAAAAGATACGACCCCGGGAAGTTGATGCACCAACTTACCCAAACGGGGCCCACATGACTTTTGGAGCTTCATCTCCTAGGGTTAGGTTTTTGGATGTCTAGGACTTTTGGCATTCCCGATTATTGTAAAAATTCCTCTAGAGCCTCATTGTAACCATCTTCTTGCGAATGCGAGTAGCCGTCACATCTCTTCTCAGAGTTAAGCTACCACCATTCTAGCGAGTCTTTCACTCTGTATTTTTACAGTCTCTGTACATTTCTTTCATTAATAGAAATCGTGTATTACTGTATCTCTGTCTTTATGGTTGCATTTCTTATATATTTCTGTTATATTACTGGATATACATGATATCTTTGTGCATTTATTTATTATATCTCCGCTCTCATTGCGTGCCGAAAATAATCCGGATCAGTGGTATCAGAGCAGGCTGCTCTTGATCATTTTTTGTGCATGTCCCCGACGAGGTCCGAGTATAGCAAGTTGGGTCTCGAGCTTGTCTCTCTTGAGGAAAATCACTCTCGCACACCCAAGAAACCCTCAATGGTGGAAGAAGAGAAAAACGATGGAGCAGACGATCCTATCAGTCTGTTGATTGAGCAAGCTCTCATGCGACAGAGGGATGAAATGATGGAGAATTTTTCCCACATCCTTCAATGCCTACCGATAGCATCAGGTGCATCTTCATCAAGCGACCACTTTGGAGGCACCTCGCCTTTCAAGGTACAGGTTAATTTTGATATTCCCGTATTTGAAGGTCAAATAGATGCAGATGCCCTAGATAAATGGTTAAATATGCTAGAAGGTTATTTCTCAGTTCATAATTTTTCAGACAAGGAAAAGATCACCTTCGCACTCCTTAAGGCTCTCCCCCATTTCAAATATTGGTGGGAAACTTACTGGGAGAAGAGTTCTACAAAGGAGTCTGGAATATATGGGGCCAAGCCTGCTTGGGATTTTTTTGTGGATACAGTAAAGGAACAGTACTACCCTGTTGGAAACTATGAGGAACAATACATGATATGGACCACACTACGGCAAGAGAGGGGCCAAGCAGTTCCGGAGTTTACCAATACCTTCCATACCTTGCACACCAAGTTAGGTATCAAAGACTCCGAACGACATTTGGTTCTGAAATACGGTGGGGCTCTACACAGATACATCCAAACTGAAATGGATTTTCTGGGCATCTCATCACTCGGTGCTGCCTACCGATGTGCTTTTAAAATCGAGCAGAAATTTAATCACCAGAACAAAAAGGAGTTCGGGTCTGCAAATCCACAACAACCAAAGTATGACAAAGACAACCCTAACAAACAGTCTCCCAAAAACTAGTCCAAGCCACAGGAAAAGAAGGGTCACGGGAAAACAAAGAAGGACATCGCAAAATGGTGAAATTTCCACAAAATCCCCTAGCACAACACAGATGAATGTCTCCCAAAACAGTCATTGGTGTTCGAGATTAAAGACAAGGAGCCGAACCCTGATTCAGAATCTGATTATGAAAATACTGGTAAAATACAGATCATCGACGTAGACCCCACTGCTATTGTTGCGACCACAGCAATTCAACCAGAAGAACCAATAGATCCAGAAGAGGGGGAGTGCCTTTTTCATTCACAGATGTGGGTGAAGGGGACCCCACTGCATTTTATTGTTGATAGCGTAAGCCAAAAGAACCTTATCTCAACAGAGGTCATCAAACAGTTGGGATTGTCGACAACATCACACCCAGAACCATACAACATCGGGTGGCTTCGCCAAGGACGAGATCCTCGTGTCAGCTAGCAGTGTCGATTATCATACAACATTGAACCCTTCAAGGATGAGGTATTATGTGACATTGCCCCATTGGATGTCTGTGATGTTGTCTTGGGTCAGCCATATATGTGGAAATGCCATGCTATCTATGATTCTCGACCTCGTAGTGTCATTATTACTCTGGGGGTTCATCTATACAGGATACCAGAGGTAGTTCCAACTATTGCTCCACCTAAATAGTGCCGCAAGGTAGTATCTCATACTACAAAATTCATCTTCTCCACAATCTGTTCAAAAGGGGAACAAAAGGATACTGCAACCACCACAGCTTCGGCCTAAGCACCTTCTATCCAAAAGAAGAAGGTTGACAAGGTTGCAACAAAGCACAAAGATTACTTCTACACACAGTCATCTCATGTAGCCAGACTGGTTAAAAAGGTCCAACCCTTCCAGCCACAGGTTCGTGAATACCTTCAACAAGCCAAGCAGTGCGATGTCTCCAACAAGACAAGCAACTCACCAAGATGGAGATTCAATAAACGCTTTTCCTTCTCCCCCAGGAAATCAACGCAATGGAGACCATTGCTTCCTAAGGAGGGAGGATTGATCCAGGTGGATATTGGTGGCCACCCACCTTTTCCAACTGGCTCAAAACAACTTTATGGCAATTTTGGAAATTTACTATTTTTAACAGGTTTTAACTTTCGGGGCCATTTTGAGGGCCTAAATGAAGGTTTTTAGAGATCAAGGTTCTCAATGATATCCAAATGCATACTTGAGCCCCCACAATGAATCTCCTCGATGATACCTTTCCAACAAGCTATCACTGCCTAAAACAGAGATTGTATGCAAAAGTTACGACCCTGGGAAGTTGATGCACCAACTTACCCAAACGGGGCCCACATGACTTTTGGCGCTTCATCTCCTAGGGTTAGGTTTTTGGATGTCTAGGAATTTTGGCATTCCCGATTATTGTAAAAAGGCCTCTAGAGCCTCATTGTAAACATCTTCTTGCAAATGCAAGTAGCCGTCACATCTCTTCTCAGAGATAAGTTGCCACCATTCTAGCGAGTCTTTCACTCTGTATTTTTACAATCTCTGTACATTTCTTTCATTAATAGAAATCATGTATTATTGTATCTCTGTGTTTATGGTTGCATCTCTTATATATTTCTATTATATTACTGGATATACGTGATATCTCTGTGCATTTATTTATTATATCTCTGCTCTCATTGCATGCCGAAAATAATCTGGATCACTATTCTTCCATATATGCTTACATTCTTGAAGGATAGCCCGGTCCTTCATTTTTGTCTCTTGGAGTAGAAGGATTTGAGGTCGTTTTGATTTTATTAAGTTTCTGAGTGATTCTAGTTCTTCTTTGCTTCCCAATCCACTACAATTCCAAGATACTAGTTTCATTATTTACCTGATGCCTTTGGATTCCCCCCTTTATGGGAAAATATGTTTCCAACTCCTTTAGCTCATATCGAGTCCCTTTTGAAGGTGCTTTCTAATGTCATCTGCAGTCCCAGTCCTTTTCCTTGTCCATTGTTTCTTCCCTTTTATTTCGACTAGACTTTCACCCTAGTTTCTTTATTGTTACTCAGGATTTTGTCGCACGATATATTTGTTCATCTATTTCCTCTTGATATTCTTCCTCCAATATGACATGGGTTCCTGATATGGAGTTGATGCTCATGTTTGAAACTGGCGCTTTCCCGAGGGTCATTCCTTTGGTGGATTTCTTCCCACTTTGGAGTTGATCTCGATCATGAGTGGGGATTTATCTCTCTACTATCATATTTTCATGGCTCTCCTCCATAGCTTCCTCATTACCCTCTAGTGTCACATACCTATTATTGTTGGACCGAGGGTAATTTCCCCTACTCTGATATGAGGGGGGATACTCCACTGCTATAGACTCATGTTGTACATTCAAAGGACCGGGAGGGGCTTAACTAGCTATGCCAGATACCCTCTTTATTTTTTGGGTTTTCCATTTCTCTTGATCCCCCCACGGTTGTAGATAAATTTGGTACATGGGGAAATATTTTGGGAAATTTCCATATTCATGACATTCTTTTCACTTGAAGGGAATTTTCTCATAGTCTACCTATTGTATATGAGTTCATTCATCTAGGGTTAGTTATATTTATTTTGGAATAATTTTTTCTAGAGCTACCTCAACACAATTTCTTGCACATGCCTGTTGACCCTCTCATGGTTCGACATGATCAATATACCTTTCCAGTGTATTTCCTATATTGTATATGGTTATGTGTGTCCAACGATAATAATGGTGAAAGGTAAACCTGACATAGAATGAGAGCACTGACATAATTTCATTTTCAGGACTGAAATTAGACGTCCATCGATTCAATTACATACCCCTTGAACCCCTAAAATAGGCTCCACTACGAAATATGAGGTCTCGGTCTTCCTTCAATTCAAACAAAAATACAAGAAAACCCTTACCAAAGAATGATGAAACAACCTTCCCTTTTATAATGTGTTTCCAGCTTTGGTCCACCTAGCTTGCTACTACTCTTGGAGAGGGCCAGATCCCTATAAATTTTCCAACTAGAGCATTTGCAACAAAACAAAGAGCTAATTTTATGGATGAAGAGGCATGAAGTGGAACTTTCAGAATATTGTCAAGCTTCTTCAAACTTTGATGGGGGAGCCTTAGCATATTTTTGTGCTGAGGCCATGAGAGATTGAAACATGACAATGTCACGAGGGGGAAACTGAGGGGGAGGAGGGGGAGAGGTATCTCCCCCTATAGAATGAGTGGCCATTGAAAACTAGGGTATGGGATTGAAAATTGTAGATCCAATCCAGGTTCACAGAGACATATCTAAATTTAGTACTAGATCTTTCTTGTTACTCTTACTATTGTTTGAGAATTTGGGTATCAGGGATGTGGTCCTTTGGTTCTTTTAGTCTTCAAGTCTTAGTTACTAGTTGTGTAATCCAATTTTCATCATGACAATTTCTCTGGTTTTGAGTGTTAACGTT
>ML786493.1:281947-300923 GCA_009831015.1 Picea engelmannii | reverse complement strand
AATTATAGACCATACAAAATAGATGATATATATATGAATTAATATGAATGCGTAGCTCACTAAAAAAATTAATATGAATGTTCATTATATATATATATATAAACTTAATAAAAGCTAAAATAAAAGGGCCATTAGGGTAACATTGTCCATGGTATGCCCAAGGGGTTAGCTCAATTGGTTGTTGTTATTGTTGTTGGGCGTTTGGCTAGTTCCATCCTAGGAGGTGCCCAGTTTGAATCCCCTTTGGCTAAGCACACTAGTGTATGCCTACATATTTATTATGAATGCCATCCATGAATGTGGGGAAGCATTTCTTGGGTTTCCCCATGAGGTTTTCCTTGGAAAACAAATGTAGTCCATGGTCATGTCAATAATAACAAAGAAATAACATATTCTAGCTAGTTGGCCAACCCAAAAAGTCACATCATGCAATTGTCAGGATATTGTCGACATTAGAAGAAGAATATTTGTCTTTAGGGGCTATCTTCCATCCATTTACTATGGGCTTTGTGTTTTCCATGAAGGACTCCCGTTCATTGTTGCCCTACTCGGGCTCCATTAGCTACTCTAAAATGTTTGTTTGTTTTTTTGTTTTTTTTAGTACTGGGGGAATCGACAACTTGCGGTTCTCGTACTCGCGTGACATGGGGTTGATACCCGTTCTCTACCACTATAACCCCAGGTGCTTCCACGCATCCCGCAAGAATGAAGCACATGAAAATCAGGGTGAGAATCGACCTTGAGACCTCCTTTACATATTTCCTTCCATTTACACGACACTTGTCAATCGGTCTACACCCCTGTGGGCAGCTACTCTGAAATGTTAAGAGCAAGGAGCATTGCCATATATTTATCCAATGTTGAAACTTTAAGGACCCATGGCAGATACATGTTCGTGCATTGTTCTAAATGCTCATGAACAATTCAACTTGGTTTGTCCTAAGGGTGTCGACTAGTAGAAGTTGTGGAGTGAGTTTAACAAACCAATGAGTGATTGTCAAGGGGGGCCATGCTCATAGTGTAAGGCGTCATGGTTTAGAAGTCCATTAACTAGTGCAAATGCACTATCTCCATTTTCACCTTCCTCGTATGTACACTGATTTGCAAATGCAGATGTGCATAAATAAGAGAGCCATCGTGCTAGGTAAAAATGTGTTGTGTTGTGAATTTCTAAATATAACTTCACTATGTGCTTTCCATATGTGATAAATATTATCAAGTTTAATCAATTGCAATGTTATGTGAAACTCAATTGTCTATGAGAGAGAATCCCTTGACAATGCTAACTTCCAATAGATAAGAGATGAGAGAAGTTAGCTACAAAAAATAATGGCCCAATCCCATGCAAACATAATAGACTACAACACCATAGTAAATGTTTCATGGTTTCATTCTTTCCAAACAAAGTACATTTACATTGCACAACACCTAAATACTTTAATCTTTGACCTACAACTAGACAACCTTAAATTAGAGACCATACAAAATAGATTTGATCGCATTTATACATAAAATAAACATTTAAATAATTATAAATCTTTAATAATTTTGATGGAATAATACTTAAATCTAATGCCAACACCATATATAATTTTGATGGAATAATACTTAAATCTAATTCCGTAGAACAACTAGCCAACACCACACACACACACACACACACACACACACATAAACTTAATTTTTTTTTCATTGAGAAATGCATATTTTTTTCCAGGTTACAAAGTTTAAGGAAAACCTTCAAGTATTTCTCCTCATTTCAATGATGGTATTGAGGGTAAACCCTAGAACATTCAGGGTAAAAGGTCACTGAACAACAAGGCTTGAAGCCACCATAACAATATACTCATTATGATCTCACCATGCCACTTATGGAAATTGAATCAGAGTGGGGAGGATAACAATCATTCCTCCCAACCATCACAACTAACCCCAATGGACAACTTAGGAGCACACACACACACACACACCAACATAAATCTATTTTAACTAAAGATCTTTGAAGCATATAAAATATTTGTATCTCAACATCCTTTTGGTACACTAATGTAAATCCATCTTTACATGAGATCTTTTAAACACCTTGAGATTCATACCTCTCAACACGTGATAAATTTAGAATCAAGATGGATCTACACTATTTTTGATAAAACATTACTGTACATGCACTTCTTCATCTCTAAGGAAGGTGAACTTTATATGTGTGTGTGTGTGTTAGGGACTAAGAGGAGATGAACATTATTTTATTAGCGCAAAATTAGTGCTACACATAGCTAAAATAAAAAGGGCCATTAAGGTAACATAGTCCCTGATATGTCAGTTGGGTTTAGCCCGAGTGGTTTTTGATGAGGGGTGTTCCCCCCCCACTCAGGTTCAATTCCCGCAAGTGACATGTTGAGCTCTTAAATGATCAAGCTCTCGAAAAATCCTCGACTTCTACAAAATATGGTTTACCCCGGGTACCATCCTCGAAATGAGCGGAAGTGCCCGGTGGGTTTCCCCAGGCTCTATTCCAAAGTAAAAAAAAGATAGTCCATGGTATGCCAAAGGGGTTAGCTCAATAGATTGTTTCCAATGTTGCTAGGCATTTGGCTAGTTCCATGCTAGTAGATGCCAAGTTCGAATCCCCTTTGGTTAGGTACACTAGTGTATGCCTACGTGTTTATTACAAATGTTGTCCATGAATGTGGGGAAGCATTCCTTGGGTTTCCAAACGAGATTTTCCTTGGAAAAAAAAGCACAATCCATGGTCACGTCAAAAATAACAAAGAAATAACATATTCTAACTAGTTGGCCAACTTGAAAAGTCATATGATGTAATTGTTGGGACAATGTTGACATTACATAAAGGGTATTTGTCTTTAGGGGTTGTCCTCCATCCATTTACTATGGGATTTGGATTTGCCATACAAGAGGGGTATTTGTCTTTAGGGGTTGTCTAGGGTCCTCCATCCATTTACTATGGGCTTTGGGTTTGCCATGATTGAATTTCGTTCGTTGTTGCTCTGCTTGGGTTCCATTGGCTACTCTGGAATGTGTTTTATTATTATTATTATTATTTTTTCGACAACTGGGCCGGTCTCGTACTCACGTGACATGAGGTCGATTCTGACCGCTACCACTATAAGCTCCAGGTGCCATACGTATGCCCCTTCTGCAGGCATGGGTAAGTCGGGGGGATTTGAACTCGAAACCTCATCGAACATAACACTTCATATCACGACACATGCCAATTGAGCTGCCCCCTGGGGGCTAGGCTACTCTAGAATGTTAAGAACAAGGGGCACTGCCATATATTTATCAAATGTTGGAACTTTAAGGACTTAGGGTAGAGACATGTTCGTACATTGTTCTTGATGCTCATGAAAAATTCAACTTGCTTTGTCCTAAGGCTGTCAACTAGTAGAAATTGAGTGAGTAAAACAAACCAACGAGCAATTGTCATGGGGGGCCATGCAAGGCTTCATGGTTTATAAGTCCATTAACTAGTACAAATGCGCTATGTCCATCTCCACCTTCCTCGTATGTATGTGGATTTGCAAATGTAGATGTGCATAGATCAAAAAGCCATCATGCTAGGTAAAAATATGTTGTGTTGTGCATTTCTAAATAGAGCTTCATTATGTGTTTTCTAGATGTGATAAATAATATTAAGTTTAATCGATTTCCATGTTATGTGAAACCCAATTGTCTATAAGAGAATCCCCTGACAATGGTAACTTCCAAGAAATAGTGGACAAGAATAACTAGCTACAAAAAATAATGGTCCAATTTCGTGCAAAAATAATAAACTACAAAATCATAATAAATGTTTCATGGTTTCGTTCTTCCCAAACAAAGTACATTGGAGTTGCATGACACCTAAATAGTTTAATCTTTGACTTTCAACTAGACCACCTTAAATTATAAACCATACAAAATAGATGACATATATATATAATGAACATTCATATTAATTTTCTAGTGAGCTACACATAGCTAAAATAAAAGGGCCATTAGGGTAACATAGTCAATGGTATGCCCAAGGGGTTAGCTCAATCGATTGTTGCTATTGTTGTTGGGCGTTTGGCTAGTTCCATCCTAGGAGGTGCCCAGTTCGAATCCCCTTTGGCTAAGCACACTAATGTATGCCTACAAGTTTATTATGAATGTCATCCATGAATGTGAGGAAACATTTCTTGGGTTTCCCCATGAGGTTTGCCTTGGAAAAAAAACATAGTCCATGGTCATGTCAAAAATAACAAAGAAATAACATATTCTAGCTAGTTGGCCAACCCAGAAAGTCACATCATGCAATTGTTGGGACATTGTCGACATTACAAGAAGGGTATTTGTCTATAGGGGCTATCCTCCATCCATTTACTACGAGCTTTGTGTTTTCCATGAAGGACTCCCATTCATTGTTGCCCTTCTTGGGCTCCATTAGCTACTCTGAAATATTAAGAGCAAGGGGCATTACCATATATTTATCCAATGTTGGAACTTTAAGGACCTAGAGGAGAGACCTGTTCGTGCATTGTTCTTAATGCTCATGAACGACTCAACCTATTTTGTCCTACGGGTGTCGACTATTAGAAGTTGTGGAGTGAGTTGAACAAACCGACGAGTGATTGTCAAGGGCGGCCATGCTCATAGTGCAAGGCGTCATGATTTAGGAGTCCATTAACTAGTGCAAATGCATCATCTCCATTTCCACCTTCCTCGTATGTACATATATTTGTAAATGAAGATGTGCATAAATGAGAGAGCCATCATGTTAGGTAAAAATGTGTTGTGTTGTGAATTTCTAAATATAACTTCATTATGTGCTTTCTAGATGTGATAAAGAATATCAAGTTTAATCAATTGCAGTGTTATGTGAAACTCAATTGTCTATGAGAGAGAATCCCTCGACAATGCTAACTTCCAAGAAATAGTAGATGAGAAAAGCTAACTACAAAAGATAATGACCCAATGCTATGCAAACATAATAGATTACAACACCATAATAAATATTTCATAGTTTCATTCTTTCCAAACAAAGTACATTTACATTGCACAACACCTAAATACTTTAATCTTTAACCTACAACTAGACAACCTTAAATTAAAGACCATACAAAATAGATTTTATCTCATTTATATATAAAATGAACATTTAAATAATTATAAATCTTTAATAATTTTGATGGAATAATACTTCTCAACCATAATTGCTTAGTTAAATAAAAATACTCATATGAATAATTCAACTTTAAAAAACTATTTCACCTACACACAAATCACTTATATCACCTAACAATCTTTATCCCATTATAATAATCTTTGATCCCATCATAATGGTGTCAAACCACCTATAATGTCATCTTTAAGTGACATGATATGAGCTCAATGCTTACATGACATGATCCCCATGAGGTGATAAAGACAACATAAAGACAAAAACATTCTATCCCCCAAATGGATATGAAAAGAGTCAAATAGAAATAGACAACATTCATACCTTGCAAATGTTCAAAGTGTGGGCCATGTTTTTGGGAACAAGGAGACATTTTTTAAGCAATGTGTACAATGTAAGAAATGAGCACTATGTCCACTGTTTCCTATTGATAAATTATCTAAAAGTGGTTCATATCATATAATTATTTAATATGACCTAAGAAGAGTATTTATGAGGAGATATTAGTTTGTTTTATATTAAGATAATATAAATATAAATATAAATATAAATATAAATATATAAATATTTATATGTTTAAATGGAGAAGGGGTAGGGTATTGTTGGGCGGAGGGAGTTTTATACACCAATTTAGTATCATTGTGATCTAAAAAATAGATTATTATTATTATTATATATTTTCCCTTCCAACCGTCTTCTCCACAGATCTACCTTTGTCTATTAACCCTTCTAGCCGACTTCTCCACAAATCTACAAATCTACCTTGTATTAAGCCAAATAAATGTACAAAAAGGAACCAGAGTGGTTCAAGCGTTGGTGTGGCAGGGCAATTGTGGGGACAAGGTAAGTGTTGAGGGGGCGAGGGGTTTGGATGGTAGCATTTTGTACTACCAAAATTATTGCTTGACTTAGAATGGAAGGGTGTCTGAATGGGACCAATGACTTGTGAAAACTCATAGTGGGCTCCTCTTGATCCGTATATAATAATAAAACAAGCACATGTATTCTTCACAAACAAGTCTCAGATCGTTTTCAATTCAATTTCGATTTGTTTCAGAGTTATAATTTCTTTGACTGAGGAGTATACGGGAAGTTGCGATCGAAATCTGTAAGTGGTTTTTTTAAATTACACTGATTTTCTATTTTATACGAAATTACGATGATCTGAAATCAGAATGGAATCCAGTATTTTATAAATATATTTATTTATCTATTTATAAAGATACTGTATGATCGAAAATTCGTAAACCGCTTCTTAGAAGTCAGTGCATGATAAAACTTGGAACCATAAATGTAGCCTTCTCATTGCCCAAATAAAGTATTTGTTGGGTTAACAGACTCCATTGCATTATTCCCGTCATGGACTTGACAATGCATTTAATGCTATTTGCTATGTTGGTACTGCTGCTCGTTCCAGCTGATGGGCTGTGAAGTCTGTAATGGCTTTAGTTGTCTCCCAGGATATATGAAGTGCTTAATAATTGATGTGGGAAGCTGATCTGTTAATGCAGGAGAAAAAAAAGGAGTGCCTGGTGTTAGTTGGACCATTTGGGGAACTGCCATGTAAAAAGCTCTTCGTGCCCACAAATACTTTTGATGCAACGAACTTGTGATTAGATTGCAGAAAGAGATTCAGAGATTTATTAGTGCGTTTGACGGGAATCTGATTGTTTTGGGGGTGTTTTTGCAGTGTTCATTGAATATTTATCTATACAGTGCGAGCTCAGAAGAAGTAGAGGTGCGCGTAAATAGATCTGAAGACAATGGAGTCGAGAATGGATCAGTATGAGATCATGGAGCAGATTGGTAGAGGAGCATTCGGTGCTGCTATCTTGGTTCTTCACAAGGAAGAAAGGAAAAAGTAAGAACATTTCCCTGGCTTTTCTTCTTCTTTTCATTGATTCATTTATTATGAATAAAATGCTAGTTAGGCTTCTTGGATTGCACAGGCGTTTATTTTTGGTTACAGCAATGCCATCAATACAACAATCAAACCATGGCGAGATTTGATACCCACCTAGCTTGCATTCAGTAGGTCTGAAAAATTAGGCTGCTTGTTCCATAGAGGGTTCGCTTACATAGGTCTTTTATTCGGTTGGAAAATTGTCAACAAGCCAACAAAATCATACCATGGCGAGATTCAGTACCCACCTAGCATGCATTCAGTAGGTCTGCAAAACTAGCTTCATTGTTTCGTGGAGCTCCAATGTAACTCCCAGCAGCGGGGAGCGTTTGGGAGTTCTTGTGGCGGTTTAGAATCCATTGTTCGATACTAAATTGCCTAAGAATTTGTTGGTCCCTAAATGCGGCCAATACTTCTTGCTAAAAGTGGCTTCTGACTGCCAAAATGAATTCATAGGATCCGAGCTGTTGCAAACTCAGACTTCTTTCTGAACTTCAGTATTCACAGTATAGGCTTAAAGCTTTATCAATTCAGAACCAGGGTTCGGCTTGCAACTTCCTGAGTTGATAAGTTAAGGTCATCTCTCTTTCCAGTGTTGACATTACTTGATGGTGCTGCATGTTAAGGTTATCATTTGGCTTCGTGGTTTAGTGCTGGGACGTGTTTCTGTACCGAGTCCCACCAGGGTATTTTCTCTTGTAGAATATTGGCAATAGGCTAATAAGATAAGATAATTATATTAATGTCCAATGAAACACTTACAGCTGCTTAGAATCCACCACTCGACATTTGGAGAAAATGCATGAGTTTGTAGATCATAGATTGGAGCTGAATGCTTCTATTTTCTTGCAAGTAGCTTGTTATGCATTCATGGGACCCTGCTGCCTGTTATGTCAGGAAAATTTCTGAGATGTAGGGGCTTGGTTAAGCCTTTTTAGGTGAGCAACTGTGACAATGGACTTAGTTCCCTCCAGCAACACCTGAAAATGACTCCAGGGTAAAGTAAAGGTTATACTTTTTTAGGGTGAGATTTATTTTGGTCCTGTTAGCACCCTCTCCAAATTGCATGAGATTATGAGTCCCTGAAATCATAGCTTCCTTAAAGACATTAAAGATTTCTCCCATTCTAGATAACAGAGACTATGAAAAGGGATAACATTTTCATTGTTGTACCTTGTGGATGTGCTTAAACACATAAAAGAGAATAATTTGACTTTTAGCAGCCCCGAGACATCTGAAAACAGTCCAACTGATATTTGGATTTTGTTTTCAGATATGTTTTGAAGAAGATTCGCCTAGCTCGCCAGACGGACAGGTCCAGGCGCTCTGCTCATCAAGAGGTATTTACGTAATTTTTTATCACCTTTTGCTTTTTCAATTTCAATGCTGAATTTGTATCACGGAACATGTGAAGGCAATGCAATTCTGAAGTCCATGTCTATTCTGGTTGGTTGCAGATGGCTTTGATCTCACGTATTAGACATCCTTACATTGTAGGATATAAGGAGGCATGGGTGGAAAAGGTATGGATTTCTCTATGGTGTCTTTTAGATTTTGCATTTTAGATCGTGTGTTGTATAATCCCAGATCATGGATTGGATTATTGTTTCGCCTAGTTCCCACATAAGCACATACTCATGTCAGATATTGATCCCTTGGTGACTCCATGGGAATCGAAGTAGCGTTACCTAACGAAGCATAATCTAACACTGTGGAAGCCCTCTACTAAACTGACCACTTGCCAAATCTTCATCTATATCCCTAGCAACAGCTTTAGAGCATTATGATTTATCAATGATTAATTTCAGATTTTCAAGCTTCTCTAATGTATGGAATATGTGTGGTATTTCAGGGGTGCTATGTCTGCATTGTAACAACATATTGTGAAGGGGGAGACATGTGAGTGCCCATATGATTTTGCTTTTTTTAAAATAAAAACTAACTTTTAATTTTCTATTCTGTATATTTTAACTGTCTTCCAATTATTGTTGGATGATTCATTGACACTGTTGTAAGCAGTACCTTAGGAAAGCTGCTAATAAGCTTTTTCTTCTTGCAAGCACAGGACTGAATTGATCAAGAAAGCAAATGGGTCACTGTTTCCAGAAGAGGTGACTGCTTTCTCTTCTTAGTTGAATGTATTGGTACAGTATTTCTACTAGATCACATCAGCTATATTGGATATTTTACTCTTTTACTGGAGCCAATTATGCTGCTGCAAGAAAAGAACAAATTTTTTTAGAGGATTATAACATTAATGGCCATAATATCTATACTAATTTGTGGTCTATCAGGGTTATCACGTGAATATGACATATCCTCTTCTGTTTGTTTTCCTCAGAAATTGTGCAGGTGGTTCACACAGTTGTTGTTAGCAGTGGATTACCTGCACACAAACCATGTTCTTCATCGAGATCTCAAGGTATGGCAACAGTTATTTTGGCTGATATTGTCACTTAGGTGCATGTGTTATCTTGCAACCATCGTGGGTCATCAGTCTTTTACAAGCTAGAGATATCCTTACATTCCACCTATTTTGAAGCATGTTTGCTTGATAAATGTTATTAATGGGCCTTAATTCATTTCTCCATGCTTTTCTTTGGTCCAGTGCTCTAACATCTTTCTAACAAAGGAGCAAGAGATTCGTCTTGGTAAGTCAAATGTTAAATGACAATCATTATGTTTCTAGAGCAATGTTTTCTCCAATTAATTTGCAGCATGTTCTGGTTAGACCCACTTACTTTTTTGTTGGACACCTAGCTTTAGTTTCAATTTCTTTGTTGTTGATTTAACAAATTCATGAACCTTTAGTGTTCTCTTCTTTTGTACCAAAGAGCTTGTATTAATTAGTGGACCATGTGCAGGTGATTTTGGCCTTGCCAAATTGCTTAGGGCAGATGATCTCACTTCTTCAGTAAGTACTGTCATTTCTGACTTCTCATATTAAAATTACTCGTGGATTTTTTCCTTCCCTGTTTATAGCTTTCTTAGATTCAACAATAAGGAAGCAGAGTTATGCATGCTCATTGTAGATTTAGCTCATTTAAACAGTTCAATACTATGCATGACAGTATGTGTCAAAAGTAATATCCTCTAATATGTGGAACTGATGATGTTTAATTCAACCTTGCAGGTTGTTGGCACTCCAAACTACATGTGTCCTGAACTACTTGCAGATATCCCCTATGGCTTCAAATCAGATATTTGGTCATTAGGTGTGATATATATTTATTTCTTTTGTTTGTTTTTCTGAAGTTTATGTAACCATTACTGCCGTGTTTACCTGATAAATGTTCGTCAAGTCTGACAATGCATTTAACTATTTTCTATATGCTTTTGCAGGTTGCTGTATGTTTGAGATAACTGCCCATCGACCTGCATTCAGAGCATTTGTAAGCGTCTTCTCTCTGTATATGATTTGAGGGTGCTTGAGATTTTCTTGATAAAAGGACTATTATAAATGATCATGTGATATGGATGACTGCATTGACCTTGCACACTCTGCATTAATAGCATCATCAGTGTTACTTTCTTTTTGCATTTTATGTTTGCAACGAATTGGAGAAAATTTAAAAAACAATGGTCTCTTTGTTTTATTTTTGATTTTACAGGATATGGGGGGACTCATCAGTAAGATAAATCGTTCAGCTATTGGTGCATTACCTGGCATGTACTCTCCGTCCTTGTAAGTGACTTTTATTTTCTAAATCATTTTAGTCTTTTTGAATGTATAGCAAATTTCTCATCAATCTAGTAATTTATAATGTATAAGAAGTTTAACAACTTTCTTATCATTGACCTATTAGTTTGACAATTTAGTACTTAACCTTCTACTTCATTGTTTGACATGGTTTGCAGGAAACGTCTGATTAAAATGATGCTGAGAAAGAACCCGGAGCATAGACCAACTGTGAAGTCCTAACCTTCAATTACTTTATCTTTGTGATATATACCTATGCTTCTTGTTCTGTAATTTTGAATGATTTGTTTTTCTCTGAACTAATATCAGTAGTAAATGCATATATACAGGCTGCTGAAATATTGAGTGATCCTTATCTTCAACCATATATCTCTCAATGCCTGGCTGAAGCTAATAACAAGGGCCTTCTTTCATCATGTAGACAGATTAGTAAGGTGCATGATGTTCAGGAAAACATGGGAGACGATCCAAACAGTAGCCATTCAAGCAGTGATAAGGATTGCTTTAGTTCAAATGAGAAAAGCGACCAAAGTGTGGTTTGTGAGTATGAAGGCAGTGCTAGAGATATGCTTAATGGAGATCTAAATGGTGGTGTGGAGGATGTTGGCCAATCATGGCCTTCAGATAGTCCAGGACATGAAACAGTTACAAAGCCTATCCCTGCTGCATCCATGACCAATGTTATCCCTGAAGAAGATAAAGTCGAATCATCTTCATTATCAATGAGAGACGAGGAAAAATTGAAGTGTGATAAGAAGCTTAAAGAGGAAAAAAGGGTTGCAATGAAATTGATTGAAGACGCTAAAACTCGGGCAAAAGCATCCGCACCAAAACGTAATCGGTTAATCCAAGGAGCTGCTGCCGGTAACCCAGCCACTAATTTTATCAAAGCTGTCAATCCACCAAGAACGAGGGCTGATCTGTTGAAGACACCGCATATAACACCTCATGTAAAGCCTCCAGTGAGTTATGCTATTCATATTTGTTATGACATTTTGATATCATAAAAGGTTAAGATTTTTTCCAGAATTTTGTTCATTTGCGTATATTTACCTATTTTTTTGTTACAGCTGGCAGCTGCTGAATTTTTGCCAAGAGGTAAACCCCAGCTTGAACTGGTTCCAGTGGTCCCAGCAAGGCAGGCTGTTGAAGATCGAGCAAAGGTTGGTAAGTCCAAGCTACGTCCACAACCTTCTACAACTCCATTCAAAAAATCACCTCCTGTTCTTTCCAAACCCTCAGTGCCATTGAGGAGTTCATCACCACCAGTGGTGTGTAGTCCTGACCCTACCTCTATTTCACCAAATGGAAATAATAAAGCATCGGACAAATCTGAGGTGAAGGGGCTTAATGGAGGAAAAGTTTATGAACAACTTTCAGAAAGCGAAAGAATGTCCAAGCAATCTTGCCTGCCAGATAGAAAGGACGATGTAGGAAATCACGATGTTCAGACACATCACGAAAATCAGGGATTGCCAACCCATTCCTGTCCATCGGTTAAAAATGTGAAGTCTGAGTTTGTATGTGATGTACAAACTGTGAAAACAAATGATGTGTCTGTACAGACAGATGAAGATGTTTCTGGAACTAAACTTAGCCAACCTTGCCAATTAAGTACCATTAAAACTGTTGAGGAATATTCTAATGTACAGAAGATGCAGTCCAGTGACATCTCAGTCAAGACAGAACAGAAATTGCATACAATCAAAGAGGATGAGATGTTGATGACCATGGAACCTTCAACTGTATTCTCCGACAAGCAAGAAATACAGTTGGAACCAAATAAGAAGCAATCGCAACTAAATGACCAATACCCTGACATATCCATTTATGCTCCAAGGCTGGACATAAAACCGGATATCAAGCAACCTTCAACTTCATTCTGTGGGTCTAGGTTGGTTGATCATGACATGTTTTCAGTGAAGGAAGAGACTTGGCTAAGGTCACAGACCAATCCAGATCATTCTACCCTTTTGCTCTCTACTAGTGCAGGAGATGAGGAGTCCTGCTTATCTTGTTTGACTAAGCAGGATTCGGATAATGCGACTTGTCCAACGCCTACTTCTGATAGTAAATATTCAGGAACTGCTGATCAGGAGATCGAGAATGAAGATGGAGCTCAGGAAAAAGGTACCATCCAGATCAATGAGAAACTCCCAGTACACGTCCAACCTGTTTTCAATAATGTCATACATGTGATTCGTCACAGTACGTTTAGAGTTGGCAGTGAACATTCAGGGACGCAGACAGGAGAGATGGATGCACAAAATATGGACCTTGAATCATTGCTGGATTTGAAAAGGGATGACTTAGGAGTACTAACTGTACCTTCTGTGAGTACTATAACCAGCCATATCTCGCCACAGCCTCCACAGTTGGCCACTCATAAAGAAGAAGAGGATGGCGGAAAAGGACTTGATGTGCGATCTTATTATCGTCAGAGGGCAGAAGGTCTTGAAGCTTTGTTGGAGCTTTCCGCACATTTACTTCAACAACATAAACTAGAAGAGCTAGCAGGTGTGCTAAATCCTTTTGGAAAGGAAAAAGTTTCACCAAGAGAGACAGCTATTTGTTTAGCCCAGAATTTGAAAGCAATTCCCGTGGATGAACATCACCATGGACCCAACTCGGGAGAATTTGAAAGCAATTCCCGTGGATGAACATCACCATGGACCCAACTCGGGTGAAATCATCTAAACAGGATAAACTGTTTAGTTTCGCCTCTCATTGTTAATATTATTGTATTTTTATTTATTTTCAATAGCTCATTGAATTTTAACGAACTTGAAGCTCATTATTCCAAAGATGAAGACCCCTGAGAATTTGAAACTAAATATACCAAAGATGAAGACCCCAGTTCTCAGGAAGGCCCTTGTTTGTTCTTTTGGTTAAGAATACATCTCCATGTATAAGAGGTTTTGAATTTGGAGCTCCATTAAACTCTACTCATTCATCATCCTAGAAAGTGCAGGATAATGAATACTGTCTATATTTGGAGGAGTGCCTTTTTTCATATGCAGAAATCTATATTTGCCTTCATTCATATATCTTCTTTATGGTTAAAATTATTTGAAGTTGTTAGATTTTATTGGATTTTAATAGTAAAAGCAACCAAAATAATTGTTCAAACACATGCATGCATTCATAGAAATATATGCACATCATTCTAGCAGGGGTGTAAGGTTTACAAAAAGCTGGCAACCTTGATATAAATGTATATACATTTGCAATCATAATTAGTAAAGACATTTTCAGAATCCGAAAAATATACATTGAAGCGAACATGCATACATTATACAAGTGTAATATATATATATATATATATATATATATATATATATATATATATATATTCAGATATATCAAGTTTAAAGGGTTATCTCAATTGGTCCAAAGTTAGATACCAGTTTATCATATTGATTTGACTTTCTTGATTCCTACACGGACAGTTTATCCAACTTACCATCCATGGAACATGGAAGTTATGGAAGTAGGTTTTTCTTAATACATTTCCTGAAAAGAAAAATACACATACACATTAAAAAAAACTGAATATGACGATTTAGAAGGTTTACACAAAATTAGGGAGGTCTTTCTTCTAATGAGTTTTTTCCATGTTTCTATGATTAGTACAATGCCTGTTGGGTGAATATTAAATTAGGGGACTTCTCCAAGAAGAGATTTTTTGTCCCTCATTCTAAACGTCCATATTTTAAGAAGCAGTAGCTGATACCTTTTTCACAGGTAATTGAACAAGCAGTTGCTGGAGCTGGGCCGTCTTTGATCACTGCTAAGTTGTTATCCCAAAATAGATCTTGGAAAAATAATGTTTCTAATAGTCCGAAGTGAATCCCATGGGTTGGAAATAACCAGTATGCCCAAAAGAACAAATTGGACGGAGGTCCACAGGGCATCAAGTAAAAGGCCTTTTAACAGACAATGTTGTTAGCCATCGGCTCTCCCAATATCCAAGGCCCAAAAGTGGATAATACATCCACCGGTTGTTTGTCCTGAAATCCACATTGCCTTACTCATCTACTATTGAATATTTGCTCAGTATGCTCTTCTTGTGAGCAGAGCCATCTAGAGGCTCTAAATAAAAGGTGGCGAGCCTAGAATTAGCAACGCAGAAGGGTTTATCTCAAGAATTTTACGCTCAGGCAAAGCATCTAAATTTAAATATGGATATATTGATCACATCATTTTAAATATATGTTTTTTAATGTCTTCCGAAGTAGGAAAAATGTCAGCAAGATCACAAGGATATGGCTGTTTTCCAGTTTCCAAACAGCACAAGTATTTTGATAATTTCCTCGACCCTTTTCTGTGATTAGTACACTTTGAGCTCAGCTTATTGAAGTTACTGATTCAATACTTGACCAGTGTTTAATAATGATATTTCATCATGATATATAACCAGTGTTTAATAATGATATATAACTTAGTAGGCTTCCATTCTTGTGAGATTAAATGATTTTATGAGTATTACATATAAATGTTAACGATAGATTCTAAACTAATTTATAATCAATTAATCAAAACTAATTTTAAATTTCTGAGTATTACATATAAAAGTTAACGATACATACTAAACTAAATTATAATCGATTAATCAAAACTAATTTTAAATGACTCTAAGATCTATGTACTTTTCAATATATATACACATAAGTAATTGAAATATAAAGTATTTAAGCACTTTGTTTATATAATTACTGAAAATCTTTTAGGTTTTTAACAATTTCTATGTCTTATTTTATATAATTTAGCAATTAGATTTTTTTAATTTTGAAAGATTACAAAATTACTAAAATTATAGAGAAGATGTTTGATAATGAGCAATATCTATTAATTTAATAGATATTAAATTAATAAAAATATGGAAATTAATTTTATGACAAAATTGGAGAGTTCTTTTAACTTTCTTTGATATTCATTGGTTAATGTATTGTGAAGATTGGTAGTGCTGCAAATGAGTTGAAGAAGAGGTCTCATGTCTGTGAAGATGACACTTCATGTCTTTGTACTCAAGGGATTGTAGGATAAGTGCTTTTCATCCCCCACCTTATTATTATAAATACTATATATTCTTTCCAACTACAATGTTTTAGATTTAGTTCAGCTTTGAGTTTCACTTGGAAGCTCATGAGAGTTTATTCTTATTTTAATAATATTAAGTTTCTTCTTTAGGTTGTATGCATATAAGGGGACTGTTACAGTTCTTTTTTGTTAAAGGTCTTATGAGGCAAACAAGAAATGACATTTCCATCTCCAAAAAATTGTTTCTCCCATAATTTCTAGAATTTACATCCCTTTTTGTTTATTTAAAATGTATGATCTATCATTTACTATTTCTTTCATCCACCACCTGAGTGATAAACTCAGAGGCCCAAAATATTCAAAATTTTTTGCTCTATGATTCTAGAAGACTTTCTAAGTTCCTTTGTCCAACACTACACTTGCTTTGGATAATCCATATGCTGTTTTGTTTTTGTCCTTGTAAACATGTGCAAATGAAATATGAGTGAAGGCTAACTGTAAGGTCAAAACATCAAGAAAGAAAGGCCATGAAGACTCTTTATTAATTACTTCTTCAAGTGACTATCTTATAAATTGATTTTCCTAAACTAAGGAAAGGCAAATAGTATATTTAAGCTTTGGACAACACATTTAAGAGGTTAACTATCCTTATCCTTAAACAAGTGTATTCCTAGAACCAAACTCCCCAAGCAAGAGTAAGAGGAAGAGCTCTATACCTCTTGGTTTGCTTGTTAAAGCACCAATTCTTGAGACCCTCCTCTCTATAATTCCTGATCCTAGCATTTTTCAGACTTGTCATTCCTTCAACCTCGTTCCAAACCTACTTTGAATATTGGCAAGACATACTAAGATGTGCGTTTGTTTCATTATCTTGTTTACAAAGACAACACCATCCAGGACCCACAAACTTTCTCTTTTGTAGAATATCCCAAGTTAAATCTTTTTTGTTCAAAATAAGCCACTTGAAAATTTTGGATTTTGTGTTCTCTCTTCCCTTAGTAGCTAAATATTTGTATCCAATCCTTGGCACATATTCCCTAGTTGGATTCAAAGACCAGATAATCTGATCCTCATCATCTCTTAGTCTAACAAAACAATGTTTTAAGTTACCTGTGTACCTCTACCAAGTACCTGCATCCTCCTCCCTTAGATTGACCTCCGTCCAAGTTAGCCAATGTTGCTGCCTATATGTTTCCCTATCTCCTCTAACAATCTGCCTAAGAGAATAAAACCCTCTATCTTGTAGGTCACAAATCAATTGTGGAGGTAGCCTATGCGAACCCTTGCTTCCAATACATGGATCTAAGCCAATTTGGAATATGTCTCCGTTCCCTACACGCCACACCAAGCGATTCCCAACCAACAAAAAATCCATAATGATTGCTTTTCAAATAATCGAGGCATTTTGAATTCTCTTTACTGGCTTTCTTACACATTCCTCCACTGTATTTGGAGCTATGTATTTGTCCTTGATGACTTGAGTCACAATTAAGAACCTTGAATTAGTCTCCAAACATTCTTTGCAGCTAATGGCTTAGAAAATAGGAAGATATTCTTTGACCGCCATCCTCGAGATTTTGTTATTACTAATTTTTTCCAAGAAATCAACACCATTCCTTTTTTCCCTATCTCGGTTGATTGAATGAACTTATAACATAATTACTTGATTCTTTCCAATAATCCTTTGTGCATCCATGTGAGCAACATCTAGTAATATGGAATAGCTTCAAGGATAGATTTAACCAAAACTAGACTACCCCCTTTGGATAGCCATCGATTACACTAAGTATTTAACTTTTTCTCCACCTTTTCTATCAACCATTGCCAATCTCCCTTTTAATACATATTAGCTTTTAATTGAAATCCTAAATACTTCAAACCAACATCTAGTCTAACCACATTGTAAGGAAACATTTTGGCGACTATGATTTTTTCCCTCTCAAGGATACCCTAGAAAGATATCATCGATTTAGCTATGTTTGTCTTCATGCATGTAACCAAACATAATAGGTCAATGATTTCTTTGATCTTCTGAACCATTCTTCTGGAGCCTTCATAGAAAATGAGAATGTCAACAACAAAGAGTAGCCATTGTGTGACATAATAGGAGTTACCAATATTTATCCCTTTGAAACTACCATTCCCTATGGCCTCCTTTAAGGATCTCCTCACTCCTTCTGCAACTAGAAGGAATAGGAGGGGGGATACAGGTGTAGATTCTAACCTTGTACAATTAATTACTGCAAATAGATTCATAATACATACATGGGACCAATCTTGCAAAGACTATAACACATACCCAACACAAGGGAACCCTTGTCTAAAATCCTTCTTCTCGCCTAAAGAAAGGAGATGCTACACCATTTATAAGGATTGCAAAAGAGACCATGTTGATACAATTCATCACCCAAATAATGAAAAGAGGACAAAAACCTAGATGTATAAGAGTTAGTTGTATGTAAATCCAACTCACCCTATCATATGCTTTGGATAAGTCCACTTTCACTGCCATAGCTCTTAAGTTTCTTGTTTTGATTGAGTCTAATCCTTCTTGTGCAACCCCCATTGTCTCATGGCTTTGCCTCCCCTCCAAAAAACCAAACGGTAGCAATAATCTTTGAAATAATTTTATAAATGCAATTACACATGGATATTGGCCAAATGTTTTCAAAGCAAGTCAAATTATCATATTTTGGGATTAGGGCTATGAATGTCGTGTTAAAAGATTCCAATGTTTTCCCTCTAGTTCTTGATGACTCATCACCCTCCTTAAATTCTCTTCAATAAAATCATAACACCTAAGAAAAATTTCCATTGGTAGCCCATCTAGATCTGGGGTTTTATCCTTTTGAAAAATTTGGAGTATCAAATGTAGATCCTCTTTACCTACTTCCTCCATTGAAAAAGCCCGAGAAGGAATTTGACAATCTAATCACCTCTCTAATTGTAGCTTATTTTTCAACTTTAAATAACAATTGGAAGTACTTAACACCTTTTGCTTCCATATCAATAAAATTTGTCACACATGATCCATTATCCTTCTCAATCTTCCATACAAAGTTTATGTTCTTTATGCAATTGGCCTATTTGTGGAAGAACTCAGTGTTCTCATGTCTTGCTTGGAGCCATATAGCCCTACTTTTAAGTCTCCATTCTTTCTCTATGTCCAAAAGTA
>ML786493.1:240489-281847 GCA_009831015.1 Picea engelmannii | reverse complement strand
ACTTTCTCTTTTGTAGAATATCCCAAGTTAAATCTTTTTTGTTCAAAATAAGCCACTTGAAAATTTTGGATTTTGTGTTCTCTCTTCCCTTAGTAGCTAAATATTTGTATCCAATCCTTGGCACATATTCCCTAGTTGGATTCAAAGACCAGATAATCTGATCCTCATCATCTCTTAGTCTAACAAAACAATGTTTTAAGTTACCTGTGTACCTCTACCAAGTACCTGCATCCTCCTCCCTTAGATTGACCTCCGTCCAAGTTAGCCAATGTTGCTGCCTATATGTTTCCCTATCTCCTCTAACAATCTGCCTAAGAGAATAAAACCCTCTATCTTGTAGGTCACAAATCAATTGTGGAGGTAGCCTATGCGAACCCTTGCTTCCAATACATGGATCTAAGCCAATTTGGAATATGTCTCCGTTCCCTACACGCCACACCAAGCGATTCCCAACCAACAAAAAATCCATAATGATTGCTTTTCAAATAATCGAGGCATTTTGAATTCTCTTTACTGGCTTTCTTACACATTCCTCCACTGTATTTGGAGCTATGTATTTGTCCTTGATGACTTGAGTCACAATTAAGAACCTTGAATTAGTCTCCAAACATTCTTTGCAGCTAATGGCTTAGAAAATAGGAAGATATTCTTTGACCGCCATCCTCGAGATTTTGTTATTACTAATTTTTTCCAAGAAATCAACACCATTCCTTTTTTCCCTATCTCGGTTGATTGAATGAACTTATAACATAATTACTTGATTCTTTCCAATAATCCTTTGTGCATCCATGTGAGCAACATCTAGTAATATGGAATAGCTTCAAGGATAGATTTAACCAAAACTAGACTACCCCCTTTGGATAGCCATCGATTACACTAAGTATTTAACTTTTTCTCCACCTTTTCTATCAACCATTGCCAATCTCCCTTTTAATACATATTAGCTTTTAATTGAAATCCTAAATACTTCAAACCAACATCTAGTCTAACCACATTGTAAGGAAACATTTTGGCGACTATGATTTTTTCCCTCTCAAGGATACCCTAGAAAGATATCATCGATTTAGCTATGTTTGTCTTCATGCATGTAACCAAACATAATAGGTCAATGATTTCTTTGATCTTCTGAACCATTCTTCTGGAGCCTTCATAGAAAATGAGAATGTCAACAACAAAGAGTAGCCATTGTGTGACATAATAGGAGTTACCAATATTTATCCCTTTGAAACTACCATTCCCTATGGCCTCCTTTAAGGATCTCCTCACTCCTTCTGCAACTAGAAGGAATAGGAGGGGGGATACAGGTGTAGATTCTAACCTTGTACAATTAATTACTGCAAATAGATTCATAATACATACATGGGACCAATCTTGCAAAGACTATAACACATACCCAACACAAGGGAACCCTTGTCTAAAATCCTTCTTCTCGCCTAAAGAAAGGAGATGCTACACCATTTATAAGGATTGCAAAAGAGACCATGTTGATACAATTCATCACCCAAATAATGAAAAGAGGACAAAAACCTAGATGTATAAGAGTTAGTTGTATGTAAATCCAACTCACCCTATCATATGCTTTGGATAAGTCCACTTTCACTGCCATAGCTCTTAAGTTTCTTGTTTTGATTGAGTCTAATCCTTCTTGTGCAACCCCCATTGTCTCATGGCTTTGCCTCCCCTCCAAAAAACCAAACGGTAGCAATAATCTTTGAAATAATTTTATAAATGCAATTACACATGGATATTGGCCAAATGTTTTCAAAGCAAGTCAAATTATCATATTTTGGGATTAGGGCTATGAATGTCGTGTTAAAAGATTCCAATGTTTTCCCTCTAGTTCTTGATGACTCATCACCCTCCTTAAATTCTCTTCAATAAAATCATAACACCTAAGAAAAATTTCCATTGGTAGCCCATCTAGATCTGGGGTTTTATCCTTTTGAAAAATTTGGAGTATCAAATGTAGATCCTCTTTACCTACTTCCTCCATTGAAAAAGCCCGAGAAGGAATTTGACAATCTAATCACCTCTCTAATTGTAGCTTATTTTTCAACTTTAAATAACAATTGGAAGTACTTAACACCTTTTGCTTCCATATCAATAAAATTTGTCACACATGATCCATTATCCTTCTCAATCTTCCATACAAAGTTTATGTTCTTTATGCAATTGGCCTATTTGTGGAAGAACTCAGTGTTCTCATGTCTTGCTTGGAGCCATATAGCCCTACTTTTAAGTCTCCATTCTTTCTCTATGTCCAAAAGTATTTGTCTCTTTTTATCCTCAAGTTGCTTTATTTATGCTTTTTGATTCTTTGAATTATAACCAAAACCCTCACAATTATAGTAAGATGCTAATAGTTCCTCCACCTCCTTGAGTGTTTTGTCATCCTTTTGCTTTTTTTATTTTGACCATTTCACTGCAACCTTCTTTTCCCTTTTTAGATTATGATGAAATTGAATAGGCATTGATTCTTTCAAGGAAACATCAAATGGTTCCCACACTTCTTTTGTTATGTTCACAAATTCTTCTTCTTTTAACTGTTCTAGATTCTTCTTAAAAGGACTAGCTAGTTTTCCTTGAGCTGGGGTCACTTCTAAGAGCACTAGACTATGATCTGAGTCCCCCCTAGTGAAAACCCATTGGAAAATTCTTATAGCTTCTTCAAGGAAAGCTTCCGAGATCGAAATATGATCCAATCTTTTTGTAATGCAGACCTATCTTGTTCTCTTGTTTCTCCAAGTTGGAGTTAACTTTACAGGTTTTATATCCAGTAATCCCACCATCTCCAATTTGTTTATAAAGTAACTAGATAGAAAATCAACTTGGGCTACAGGTACCCATACCTTCGATGCTCCCAATGTGAAATTTAGGTCCCCCCTAACCACAACTAACCCTTTTCGAATCCATTCATCGTTGAAGATTTTGTTCCAATATTCCGTTATTTCTATATAAAGCCCATAAATATTCAAAAGAGTGATTTCTTTTCCAAGGTCCAAAGAGAACAGTGAAGTCCCTAGACTTGATGAGAAAGTCCATGAATTAGTATAGGATAAAGATCCTTTTTTCCACCCTATAATGTTCCCCCTTGATCTCCCTATAGCATCAATAAAACTAAAATCCTAACTCCCTAAAAGCTTTGAAATATCATATACAACTTTCTCCTCGCCTATCATTAAATCTTGCAAAGGTATAAGAAGACCTCACCAACTTGGGGCCTTCCTAGCTCTTTCAAAGGTATAAGAAGAGGAGGCTTAGGGATATATATCCCTGATTGGATAAGAAGGAATTCACTGCTATCTAAATCTATCCCCCATGAACCAAAGAACAAATTTTCAGAGTTCTTTCCATTATTAGGGGGAGGATAAATTTTTGACTTACCATAATCATCCGAGGTCTCTTTTATGATCTTTTGTGTTTTCAGAATCTACACCTCATGCAGGTCTGTATCCACCACTTCTTTTTCTCCCGCCGAAGATGTCCCCTTGGATAATGAGCACCACCACCTTTTGAATCATCATCTCTATCACTTTGCTGCTCCTTTTGAACCTAGAGTTTCCCTCTATTTGAAAATGGACATAAACATGGAATATTTCGCACTTGAATGGAATACCTTCATAATTAATAGGTTGATAGAATATAGTTGGCCCCTTTCAAATTATAATAGAGTCAACCAAGTCTCTTTTGAGGTCCATTCCATCTAGGATTCGAGCTATTCCCATGTACCTAGATTCACAATAGAATTTATCAACCTCATAGTATATACCTCATGCATTTCAAATTTCCATAAAACATTATCCAACCATAGAATCAGGGGGAGCCCTGGAAGACTTACCCAGATTAGGAAGTGCTCCATGTAGGTTTATTGAGAATTGAATTCCAAGTGCCATTTTTTTTGAAACAAGGGTTGAGAGCCCCACTTCCACCTATTTTGAAGTATTTTGTCAGCCTCAACCATGGACCTAAATATCCAAACCATCCACGCTTTTACCAAAACCACACTTCGAGGATGATATCCTACAACTGTTTCAAAATTTTCCTTTGTCTAGGAATTAAGAGTATCACCCTCCACCCTTTTACCAAAACCATACTCCGAGGATTATATCCTACCATTGTTTCAAAATTTTCCTTTGTCTAGGCCTTAAGAGTATCACCCTCCATTGTTTTTCCCAAGAATTAACCAACTAATGCCGAGTCCTCCATTTCTAGAATCTCATGCAATTTAATATTATCACCCAACTAAAGATTTATTATTTCCTACTTCCTCTTAATACACTTGTGTTGCTTCCTAGATTTCTCAGCCCATCCACGTCCCAAACCTTCTATCTTTTGGGACTCTAAAACCTTCATTTTAGAGGATGGTATCCCAATCATTAGATCATAGTCTAACATAGATCCAATGAAACCCAACCCATAAAAAAAACCATCATTTCCATCCTTTCCATACATGGAGGAACTAGATGTTCCCAATGCTAGGTATGGTGATAGTATGTTGAGAAGAATTTATTGCATGAGAAGTTTTCCCATGCGTCGATGATAAATCCCTATCCTGTTTTGAGATATGAAATAAGACCATGAATCCAATAGATTTTTCGAGGACTACTACCCTATTAATACCCCTTCCTTGCATTGATTCCCAATCGGCTGTGATACATCCTATCTTGAAAACCCATCACATGGCATATCCTTGTCATTTTTTTGGCCATTAGAATGTGTTTTCACCAACTCGTTGAGGATCTCCTTAGTTTCCTCCTTCAATGGGTTTTATCCTGTCTCGATTAATCATGCTGGGGCTGACACATACCCATGAGGAATTGTCACTGGATTGGACTAGATCTGCGGGCCCTCCAATGGATCCTTCAAAAATCCACCATGTCCTCTTCCTTTTTTTAGTCAAAATCACCAAACCCTCATTTCATATTTATGATCTATTTATGATACATTAGAGTTTTCTTATTTTCAATTTCTTCATTGCATCACAATTTCTCTATAAATTTAGCAACTGTGATATTACTTTTAATGGTATCAATATTTTGAAGAGAGACATATTCATTTATCTCCTCTTGATTAAGTTGTTGGATTTTATCTCTCTACTTCTTTTACTTAGGATTCTTTATGGGTTATTCTGATCCTACCTTCCTATCATAGATTGACCCCGGTTCCGATTTGATAAGCTCCCCAAAAAATCCCTCTAAAACTACCGGCCCCTTTGGTAGACCAGAAGGAAACACAACACACAGAGTGTACTGCGTAGTCTCACCTGAGATAGCTCTATGGGTGGCTGCAATACTCAGGTTTTTTCAACCTGGGAATGAGTGGAGATATGTGACTATACTCTGTAATCTTTATTCATTCAATCTAACATCTAATTATAGCAGTCATTCTATTCATGCATGTGGAATATCATATCTAACTAGTTAATTCATTCATCTAATATTCACCATATAACAACAATAAAGACACATGCATTCCTTCACACAACATAGATGTTACTGTGGTTCACACCCTCCTGGGCTACGTCCACAAAGATTTGGCTCTCAGTGTAACACCCCTATTTCCCCCAGCTTGTAATTAATCATAAAATAGGATTACCATGCTAAGGCATTTGGACAATGTAAATGTATTATTGTTTGAGTTTCCAATAGCTGACTGTGGGGGTGAAGCCTTGAAAGTATTGGCCATGATATCACTAGAGGAAAGAATGTGAAAACTATAAGATAGGGTTCATTATATCAAATAACCCCAAATTTTCCTTGATGGGGATAATAAATCTCCTTTAGATCCCAAGGAGAGAAACCAATTAATCAAGAAAGGACCAGTTGTTGAATTATCAACTACTCCCATGAATGGGAGCATGGTATAACTGCAGAATGTCAGCCCAAAGTACCATTGGGTATGAAAGACCAAGTTGAACCGAGTTCCCTTCTGACAGAAGGAACGTGATGGGTCGAGAATCATCATGGGGAAAATATATAATAAATATCAGTAAGGATAATGTGCAGATCTCTCCAACAGAGGATGAACAGAAGGCCGCAAGCTTGATGCAGAGTGAGCTTCTGATAAACCTCACCCAGGGCCATGACAAAGAAATAAATCTCTAAAAGATGCAGAGAACAAAACTTGAGCAAAAGCTGAAACAAAGAAAGAATCCTTGAGAACCGTGAGAGTTCCCTGGTGATATCATGGTTTGGCACGAGGGTGTCTAGAGTGCTAAGAATGAATGACTCTGAGCCTATGGTCGGGTGGAAGGACAAACACCCATAGTCAGTTAGTTGGCTACCACCTGTAATAGATAAGTAATCACATATCTTGTGTATTTAAGTGGTACTGTGAATTAAAATTGGATATCCTATGAATGTTGCAGGGATAGATATGTTTGCTTAATGATTTATACTGTATTCCGTTTTGGTGTCTGCTTGATTGTATAATTAGGCAAGTAGGAAATTATATGGATGGGATATGTTTTATACTCGTAAATGCTTGCGTCCTATGGGGGCTTAAGCTAGAGCCATGAACTGTGAGTTCATCGACCTTGGGCATAGTTTCATGTATGTGTGTCGACCCTCCTAGTCGTTCTGAGTCCCTTGGAGGATAGAGTCTATTAAATCTCAGGAGAGATAGTGCACATATGCACAGGTTGTCTGGGAGGCAAGCAGAGACCAAGAACCACTTAAGTTATAGAGATTAAGGAATGAGCGTAAGGGGTGCGTGAAAGAATTCTTCCAAGCACTACATTCAAGAGAAAGAGCGCAAAGCTCTTAAGCCTTTTAGAGCCAACAAAGCTCAAGAAGAATAACGAGTTTGAAGTATCAAAAGGGAAGGTTCCTTTGTTCGGAAGACAAACGAACGAGAACTGTTCGGAAAGAGCCAAGGTCCGTTGTGACTATTGGATACAGGAAGGAGTGCGGGAGTCAACCCCTTGAGTCCTTCGGACTTCGCAAGTTCGACGAATTGAGAAAGTTCGTTGTAAGGGAAGTAAAAATCCCCGAAGTCCTGAAGTTAATCTGGACCTTAGATTCGAGGATGCCCGAGAGCCATCCCAACCGTCAGATCTATGAGGTAATCAGTCCGGCGCTGACCAACTCCAGGAGATTTCAATCGAGGAGTGAGTCAACCTCGCGAAGTCCCAAAGTGTCAAAGTCCATCCTAACCGTTGGTTCTAGCAGACATGTGGCACCAGATCCTTCGCTTCGGAGGTTTAGTGCTCTGGAGGAAAATGTATTATGTGAAGTGAGAACTCCTGAAGGCCGAAGTGCCGGAGTTCATCCTGACCATTGATAGTAGGGGATGCGTGTCTGGATATCTAACACTCCAGAGGTTTGCGTTGGTGAGCACGTTGATATTCCTGAAGCGCGAAGCCCTGAAGTGATCTGTAGCTATCGATTCGTGGGAGACACATGTCAATAGATCATGAACTCCGGGTGAAAGCCTTTCGAGAGAAAGTGAGTGTGGAAAGGTAGGAAATCCTGAACACCGAAATCCTGAAGTAAACCATGACCGTCGATCGCTAGAAGGGCACGTGGCGACAGATCGTGAACTCCGGGTGGAAGCACTTCGGGAAAACGTGAAGAAGAAGAGTTGAAATCGTCGAAGCCCGAACAACTGAAGCAATCGGGAACCGTCGATCTACGGGAGGACACATGTCATCAAATTGTGGACTATGGGAAAAACCGTTCTAGGAGAAACAAAGAGTGAGGAAAACTAAGATCTGAGATCTCTGAAGGCTGAAGTCCCGAAGGAGACGAGGACCGTTGATTTAGAGTGGACATGCGACAAGAATCCGCTTACTTCGAGGGGAAGTGAAGTATGAGATTTGAAATCTCAGAAGTCCGGAGACCCGAAGGAGATCTCGATCGTTGATTGAGAAGGGAGCCGAAGGACCATTGATCTGGTTGAAAGGGCCAAAGTCCCAAAGTGGAAGCAGAACCGTTGGATTGGGAGGATGCGTGGCAAACGATCTTCCATTTCATAGAAATCACTCCAAAA
Organism: Picea engelmannii; assembly: GCA_009831015.1. Lineage (NCBI taxonomy): Eukaryota > Viridiplantae > Streptophyta > Pinopsida > Pinales > Pinaceae > Picea > Picea engelmannii. Next base: position 273,858 of record ML786493.1, on the reverse strand, counting down.
TAAACGAGAGTTTGAGAATTGAAACTCCCAAAGGCTGATCTCATGGAGAATATCGTAGCCGCACATCTAAAGGGACATGTGTCAACAAATCTTCCATTTCGAAAGATTGTCATATGGAGAAAAGTAAAGATTTGAGAGTTGAAAACTCTAAAACCCGAATCGCGAAACAAATCATGTCCATTGATTTGAAAGGGTCAGATCTGATCCGCAGGTTCGAAAGTGACAAATCTGAGCCGTCAGTTTAGAAGTACCATCAAGATTGTGAGATCAATGGTCACATCGCATTGCGGGGACAAAAGGTGTTCGAACTTTAAAAAGTTGAGGGTGGGCCGCAATCGAGACCATGGTATTGACAAAAGGACATGTGGTGGCTCGTGGTGAATTGCGTGGTGAAAAGCAGTTTGGTTCTAAACCACTCTTGGTTGCACCCGCAATCGTGTAATTGGCGTTCGATCGTAACCCGCGGTCATATGCAATGGTTTCCAAGAGAAAAGGGGCTAACGCCAACGCCGAGACTTCACTGAAGCACGAAGGAGAAGGTCGCGGGTATCATAAGACCTGCACCAGAGGCCGAAAGGGGCTTGTGTTTGATTAAGAGGTGAGACTATCAAGGTCTCAAAGTCTCGTTTGACTTAGAGAACTGGAGAATCTTGACCAGAGGGTCGGGCTGAGTCCCGAACCTTCCAAATTATAAATCTTGGATTGAGAATCTGTCCATTAAGAAAAGATTTTTTTTTTACGCCCCACCATGGGTGTGTTACAAATTGGTATCAGAGCATGGTTACAACACTTGGCCTGCTTGGGCTCATGTACGAGTCGTGTAAGGATATATTGTTATCGACATTTACTCCTTGAGGAGAAGGACTGCAGATTGAACCTGTGATTTCGGGAATTCTTGTTGAATTTCAATAGAAGAATTTCTTTAGCTCTTTGTCAAAGTGATAACTACTCTTACCGGAGTAGGGATATGCTAATTAACATTTATAATAAGATTTGAATGTGGATATGTGAAGGTGGCAGGGTTCTGTCAAGAGCAGCTGAAGCCCGAAGGACGAATGACTTGGTGTTCGTAACACTGCTTCTAATCATGGGTAGTTGGAAGTTCATGCACTGATGATGGTAGATTATATAATGGTTAATACCTTTGTGGGATTAAATGAATATGATAGGACCAGGTAGGATCCCTGGCAGTTACAGTTACTGATCTATATTAAAATCAGAGTATATAACTCCTCATGACCAGAGAAAAGTGAGATGGGTAAAACCCTATGGACGCTGAGGCAAGAAGGTTTTCTTTCTAGACGTTGTCGCATAAAGAGGAAAGTGACCTTGGTTGGGTATTTCCGTGAGAGAAGGCAACATCAATATGAGATATGTCTGTGAGATTAGTCCTGTAAGTGGCTGAAATCTCAAACTAAAGGACACTAATGATGAAATTAAACTATCAAGCGAATGCATGAGATAAAAAGGTGGAAGAGATGCACCTACTTATACACGAATGTGTATACATGATCATAAGGATGATTGGAAGATCCTTGGGAAAGAGGATATAGAAGCCTAATATGTCCATGTGTGTGAATGACATGGGAAAAGTGCAAGCAATAAGCTAGCAGGATGAATACTTATCCGTGTTTAATTATGCTTGAGTGCATACGTTTAATGCATTGTGGAGCTTCCTAATATGAAGCCTGATATTAATACCAATTAGGTATGAACAATATTGAACGTGCAAATGATGCACATGTATGATGTAAGAGTATAGCTATAGATACGATATGGATGCCCTGATGAGTGAAATATAAAGCAAAAATTGCTCTTGTCCAGAATAAATGAATACTATGGATGCATGGCTGACTCCATTCCGAAGAGTCATGAAAGTTATGTTCCAAATAATAGCTTGAGGGGGAATGTATTCCCTTTCCTCAGGAAATACGAATATAATTAGATAAAAGGGTAAATGAGCAAAGATGCTCTGTTGTCATAATAAGAGGCAAATGCTTATGCCTTTGAGAATCACATGAGAAGGATTGTGAACAATCCTGAGTTGACTGCTTTCAAAGGTAGATATGTAGGTGGGCTGTGAAACATACCTGTGACCGCTACAGGCAGGTTTAAGATTATGAATATGGTTAAGTACATCATGGATGTAATTTAACAAAACCAGAATATGTATGGATACATAATTTGGGTACATGACAAAGATGCATGTTTATATTCCTTATGGGATATTTGGTAAACTGCTGAAGCTAACTCAAGGTTGAGGCCATCACAAATAGTGATGGATATGCAATAAGGAAGTTGCATGCTGAAGGAGTTCCCTGTGGAGGAATTGTGTGAAGACTCTGTCGGGAAAACAAAGTCACAACCTTAATGACTGTTGAGAATTAAGTAGTGATCCACAAGCTTATATATATATATATATATATATATATATATATATATATATACACCAGAATCCTGGATTATATTTTGAAAAACATCATATAAGGAATAGAAGACTAATAAATGAATATTTACCATTCAAATAACTAAATGGTAATGTGAAGGATGCACAGGTTCATGATCCATTATGAACAAAAAAAAAATTGCTATTAAAGCATGCTGCTGCATTCCAAAAAGGTTAGGGTGAGGCCTAACCAAGGTTGCTCAAGGAAAAGAGAAGGAAGATCCCAACATGGAGTAAGTTGCACAAGCAGAGAAAAGACAATAAGGGGATGAGAAACAATTTGAAGAAGGGGAGAGCCTCAATTCTTTTCTTGCGGTGTATTACATTTTTCCCTGGGATGAGAAAGCTAGTACGCTAATGAAAGTGAATGTTTTGACACCATAGTGATGAGGATTGTATTACTACAGATTTTTTTTTAGAACTGTTGGTATTGCACTCATGAAAACATTAAGGATAATGTGATGAAGTGCATACAGATATGCTATGACATGTCTGAAAATGTTTAATTAATTTAAATGCTATGGTACTTACATTTTTAATTTACATGACGACTAATGTGTTTATGATGTATGTCATGTGTAGAAAGAAATAGATTAGAACTGTTGCGAAAGACAATTTCCAATAATGAACAACCTCAACCAGAGGATGACTATGAGAAGGTTCTTGTTGAAAGATTGTTGAAGGGACTTTAAAAGTCCCCATGGAGCACCACTAATGGGATAATATCAGAGGGGGTGCTAACAACCAAAACATGTATAAAAATGTTCATGCCTATGTGGCACAAGGTATGAAGGGATTGGGTAAGAATCCATTTTGAATTATTTTATGGTCTTAATGTTATGTATGGAACATTGAAAGGCAGTTGTATGCCTTGGATACCCAAGTAGGGTATGATTTACTAAGGGTAACTTGAATGATGGAGGTGTGAACCTCTGGTAGTAAAGACTGATTGTAATCCTCGGAAGAATTCATGAACTGATATGTCATGAATACATGGGCCAATGAAGGAACGATTGGAAACAAAAGTGCTCATAGATGGTACATTGCATGCAATGCATTGAGGGAATGCATGTTGCATAAGATGGAAGACAATGGATTTTTTAGTAAGAAAGGAGGACCTTCTAATGTTTTGCTTACATTATGTAGGCGCTGAAGGAAAACTAATCTGGGTGGCCATGAGTGTTGGCACCCTGGTTATTAATGGAGGAAGAATGCTTAAAGGCATTCATGTGTACTGATTTGGGAATCATGATCATCCTGTAGCCGGAAGCATACTCCTGCTGTAACAATGAATGAGAATAAACAAACCATATGGTGAAAAGATTGGCTCAGCTCCAACACACCATGACAAAGTATTTGTCGTAAAGTGTGGGAAACTTAAAATACATGCAAAGGTACATTGGGTATGAATGTGGCCACGAATGTTGGCACATTCATTAAGGTCAATTGATATTTGAATTACATTTAGAAAAATTTGGTAGGCTGAAATGATGCATAGGTAAGGGATATTATGGTTCAGTAATATATCACGCTGCGCATGTTTACGATATTATATCTTACTCTCTTCAACAGGCTCTTCGATCCATGTGAGGCTGACTAGATCGCACCAGGCTCCTCAGCCTGCGATCTAACCCTCAGGATCGAGTCACTCACCACTTCCCCAACTCACTAGCTACCGACTCATACAGTTCTTACAAATCTCTGCCCTCTGTTCTCCGCTCTTGTCCTCTCTATCTTCTCTCTCCCTTGCTCGGTCGACATCCCCTCCTTCCTCTAAGTATTAACTATTTATATTCTTGGCTCATCAACCATTACAATACATTACAAAAACCATAACCCTAGCGTCGTTAGGTCTTCCTTGCATGCGCACCTCGCCTGCTTCCCTTACACATGCTGCTTTTCCTTCCAACTGTCCTTTTCTCCTCTCATGCCTCTCTTCCCAAGAATATCCTTTTCTCCTAACTAGGTCTACATCCAACAGGCCCCCAACACTAACATGTGGCTTGTCCCAAGCCACCTAAACTTTGTGTGCTTCTTCAAAAGCTCCGATGAGAATCTGGAACTTCTCTATGAGTTCCCTTGCTTGCGTTTGAGCCTGCACGGTCTTTTTTCTGAGTGCAACCAATACTTGCACTGTAATCTCCTCGTTGATCATATCTACGCACTTCGCCTGAGTTTTTTCCATGTTCTTGTTTGCCTCTTCTGCCTGCACAATGACCTTCGCTACTAGCTCTTGGAGAGGTTCCATTTGAGCTTGTCGATCCTTCTTCTGTGTCTGCGCAACTATGAGTTCTACTTGCATATTCTTCATATCTTGTGCTCTTTTGAGGCGCTCAGTGATATTCATCATCTTCTACCTTTGCTTGAGGTCCTGGATAGATGTGCTTATCTTATTCTCTTCCTGGTCCCACAACTGGACCTGGTTATCCTCCTCCAACTTTGTCCATAGCTGTTTTTCTTTATCAAACAAGTCGACAACTGCGCCGACTTGTCGTTCCATTTCCTCCATTTGCCTTGCTTCTTCCTTCTTCCTTTGTTCCTTTACCTTCAGGGGAGTGGTATGGATGAGTTGTTCCCGGAGGTTCTTGATCTCCTGCCTGTATTGATCGATTCTTTGCACAATCTGATCAATTTTCTGCGTCGTTGTAAGCTCTGATGTTTTCACACTCTTTGGAATTCTACCACAAGCTACAAACAATCCCTGCTCGAGCCTATCCGCACGATATTTCTCATCTTTTGTCTTGAGGTTGAACTGCTCGAGCACCAACTCCAACTCTTCTCTGCTATCCTTCGTCTGTTGCAGTTCTGTTATGTCTGTGCGTGCACACGATTGTACCTCCTGCGCGACGCTGACTTGCAGTTTGTATAACGCCTTGGTTGGTATTCGCCCCATTACCAAATGTGTCTGTGCTAGATATTTCAAGGGTGTCTGCCCACAATTTCATCCATGCGCAACATGCTGGGTGTAACGTGAAAATTCGAGCTTGCCTGTGCCATCGTCTGGATCATATCTTGTTCGCTGGGCACAACCTTGGCTATTGCTTGTGATGCTGCTGGGAATGACTCTATTCCTCTACCCACCGTTTGGTTTTCTATGATCTTCTCTAGGAGCTACCTCATGTCGACCAACTCATCCTGAATCCTATCCCTTTGGCATTTCGCTTCGTCAAAATCATCTGCTGTTCAGTTCTGGACCATTTCGGCCATGAGGTCCGCGTCGTCCTCAGTGATTGTATATTCTGATGGCGTTTTGTGTGCCTTAGCTTTCTTACGTGCACCCCGAGTGTGTATGATCGACCTCTTGGTCTGGACTTGTTCTTGTTGAGTAGCACTTGATGTGGTCCCTTGTTCTGTCTCAGTCTCTTTTTCCTGTTTCTGCGGCACCTGGGTGTTGTTCTTCTTCCCCGCTTGGGTACCTTTCTTGGGCGCACCCCCTTTCTTCTGTTGCGCCAGCTTATGCCATGGATTTGGATTTTTGGGTGCCATTTTTTCTCCTGTAGGTGTTTGTTCTTGCCCTATATCCAACTCCTTATCTGTGGACATCTCTTGATTCAGAACTGGAACTCTCCAGTCATCTTGCCAATCCTTGATGGCCATTTCTACATCCTCTTCCTTGACGCAGTACTGCAGTTGTAGCCATTCCTTCTCAGGATACTTTCGTGTTTATATCCATACTGCATGCCTGGTCGCTTTAAAGTTGGCTATGCTCTGATATTGCGTGACCACTTCTGGCGTAACCCGCCAAGTGTTGGCAATTCTTTTCTGCAAGTCGTTATAATACCCTACGAACATGCCTGCATTTGCACTTTTGTTTTTGGGGTTTGAAGTGCTCCCTAATGATAGGTATCGCGCTGTGCGACATTGAGTGGATGACTCACAAAAGTATGTATATTTAGGCTCCCTCCATCCGACCAAAACAATCATGATGAGTAGCTAAGAGTAGTGGAACTCTGTCCATAGGTCCTGCGCGTCCTTGCAATCTTCCAAGAACAAATTCAACAACTACGGCCCCCAGCTAAGTATAATGCCTTCCGCGCACTGTTCTGCAGCTGTGACGACCCCGACAAGGACTTACTTCTTGTGACACTTCCTAAGAAACTTGCACGCCATGAGATTTGTGGCCATCCTAGTTGCTGCGTCATTGATGCGCTTAATGATGATTCTGCGCGACACTCTTTCTTTGCCATACGTCTTCTTCATTTCCTTAGCCAGTTCCTTCTCCTTTTTTTGTCATCGATGATCTGCACTGGTGTCTCCCCCCAAGATGGTAGACCTGTAATATATGCAATGAGATCTACGTCTATTGAGACAGGATCTTCCACCCATAGGTATCCTCCATGGGTAATTTCCATCAGCTGCTTGATGCAGTTGTTTACGTCATGACCTCTTCCAAAGTGCGGGATCTCCAACATGCTTAGAGTCCTAGTGTTGGTCAGTCCGGCTACCCACTGTTTCGGTTGGACAATTGGGTCGCCGAAGGATCCTATACCCACGATATCCAGGTAAAATTGCTTTTTCAAACTTTGGAAACTTGTCTGTGTCGGTCACATCGTGATCCAAGTACTGCATTTTTCCACGCAACCTAACAGGTTAGCTGCGATACACACCCCTTCCAGAATGCGTGGTAAGACTATGGTTGTTGCATCCTGCCTGCGCGATGATCTTTATACTGGTTTCTTTCCCTTCCACTGTGGTGGCTGACTCGAGGTTCTAACCTCCATTGTTCTCTCCTCTATATACGCCTCTTCCCAACCAGTGAGATCTTCTAATATGCCCTCCTGTTGCTGCTATGGCACTACTGTGTGTGACCTTTCTGGCGCGATCGCTTCTGTCTGGTTTGAGATCATCCCATTAACCCTCTGGGATTCTTCAGGGCTTTTCGGGTGCGAAGGATTTCTTTCATCCTTGGCTTGCTGGCTCTGTCCCACTTCTAGCATATCAATATCCATTCCCATTGCTGCTATTCATTGGGTTTCCTCCACCACTGGTGTGGGGCTCGGTGGTTCCATATTGGGTGAAGGGATTTTGTCCAAGTCGATGAATTCCATAGTCTGTGGTGGTTCCTGTTCGCTTCCTTGTGGGTATTGAGGTGCTCTAAGGTTGCTTTGAGGTCGTTTGCAGGCCTGGCTCGACGCTCCTAGCTTGGGTGGTTCCATGGTGGTAAAAATGGTCTCCGCTGAGCTAGTTCATTCTGTAACTCCTGCAAACTCGCTCTCTACTCCGTATACTCTGTCGCTATATTCTTTTCCCAATTTCACAATGACCCTTCCGATACCCGCGTGCTTTCCTTATATAGGAATCGTGTGAAACTTCTTGGAGACGTTACCCAAATTTTGTTTTGAATGAACTGACACTTCCCACATACCTACCATTGAATTCCCTTGATGTCACCAGTTGGCACGATTAATGCGGCGTCCCATCAATCATTCTTGACATTCAATTTTGATAGCCGCCGTTAATTGATGCCTATTTTCCATACCCACCATTTCCACAATTTCTGCCTTTTTTTGACCGTTGGTCCTTTCTCCGATGCACTAACATTTCCAAGTGCGCGTTATGCATTCTAGCTGGTGCACGTGGATGTTTTATTTTCGTCGCGCTATGTCTCCTTTCGCTGGTTGCTATCTTTTGATGTCTGGCGTGGTAACCCCTCTGTTGCTATGCACAGTCCTTTGTTTTTTATTTTTCTCTAAGTGCTAGGAGGTCGAATGTCCCTATACAACTTCACTTGACTCCCATTGATAATTCCTCTGAGTTCTGTTCCTCCCAAGTCCTTCAACTGTAAAACTCCCCCATCTGTGACAATGTTTACTTCATATGGTCCCAACCAATGCATTCTGAGTTTTCTTGGGTGTTGAAGAGATTTACTGTCATACATCAAGACTAGGTCTCCCTCCTTGAAATTTTTCCTCTTGATATGTCTATCATGCCAAGATTTGTCCCTTGCTTTATGTACCTCTTGGTGAAACCTTGCTAGAATTCTATATTCTTCCATGATCATCAACTGACTTAGCCTTTCTTGAATTGCGCCTCACTCTGTCATGTTGGTAATTGATGCTACATGCAGACTAGGTACCAAAAACTCTGATGGCACCACTGCTTCTTATCCATACACCAATATGAATGGTGTCTGCCCTGTCAATGTTTTTGCATGTTGTCTTGTATGCCCATAGTATTTCTGGTATCTTCAAGTCCCAATCGTCCCTATTGACGTTGCAATTATTTTTCAGTGCATTCTCAAGGATCTTATTAAAGGTTTCCACTGTTCCATTTACTTGAGGATGATACGACGTACTCTTTTGATGATAAAATTCAAACTCTTCAGTCGTCGCCTTAATAGTGCTATTAATGAAGTGAGTGCCTTGGTCACTCATCAAAATCCTTGGGCATCCAAATATAGTGATCACTTGCTTAAACAAGAAGTGTGCTGCTGTCTCTACGCTGCAATCTTTTACTGGTGCTACTTCTTCCCATCTTGTTAAGTATTCGATCATAGTAATAATGTACCTCTGATCTCTTTGCTGGTGGGTTAATTGGTCCCACAAAATCTATTGCCCATTTTTTGAATACCTGCAAGGCTACTTGTGGTCTTAGGGGCATCTCGTCCCATATATTCGGTTTACCAACCCTTTGACATACATCACATCTTTGGTAGTAGTCCTTTGAGTCCCGAACAATCGAACACCATAGTCCTTCACACAATACCTTTTGCACGATAGCTTTTCCTGCATAATGTCCTCCTGCTATTCCCTCATGGGCTTCTGCTAAAATCCTAGGTCTTTCATGTTCTAGTACACATCTTCTCAAGCTGCTGTTTGCACCCATCTTGTACAAGTGTCTTGCAATCAATTGATAGTCTGCAACCCTAACTACCAGATTTTTCTTCTGTGCAGTGTTAAATTCTTGTGGCCCAGTTCTTGTACTCAAGTATTGAATGATGTCTGTGAAATATTCATCGACTACTTGGACTAAAAATAACTGTGCATTGGGAAATTTTTCCTCTAAATTCATAGGTTCCTCTCCATTCGTGATCCTTGACAAGTGATCAAGTCCTGCATTCAGCTTCCCTGGTTTGACTATCACTTAGAAGTCAAATTCCTGGAACAATAATAACCATCTACAAATTCTCCCCCCCAACAATGGCTTGTTGATGAGGTATTTGAGAGATGAATGGTCTGTAAACATCTTGAAATGTTTTCCCCATGAGTAATGTCTGAAATTCTAAAGCGCATAGACCATCGCTAAGCCTTCTCTCTTTCTGGTATTGTAATTCTTCTCCAACTCTGACAGTTTTCTGCTAGCAAATGCTATAGGATGGTCTAATTATACCGCTCCTGGCTGTGCTAGAATAGCTCCAAGTGCTATGGCTGATGCATCTACATGCACATGGAATGTCTTTTCCTAATCTGGGAATACTAGTATTGGTGTGGTTACCATCTTCTCTTTCAACGTGTCTAATTCGTGTTGACAATCCTCATTCCACTAAAACTTGTTGTCTTTTCTTAACAATTTCTCCATTGGCGCAGTGATCTATGCATAACCTTTTATAAATTTCCTGAAGTATCCTGTGTGTCCCAATGTTTCTCTTAACTGACATACTGATTTTGGTGCACTGCAACAAATCCCTGTGATTAACTCCCTTTTTTTCTTCCATTGGTTGTTTTAATGTATTTTTATCCACTTTTTTTATAAAGTCGACGCTATTTATCGGGAGGGTGCTATTTATGGAGTTATTTGCATCGAGCAACAAAAGTAGGCGCTAAACTAGGCGCTATTAGCGCCTAGTTTAACGACCTTTTTAGCACCCCAGTTAGCGCCTAATTTAGCTCCTAGTTTAGCTCCCAGTTTATCTCCCATTTTAGCTTCGAGTTTAGATTCCAGATTAGCTTCCTTTTTAGCTTCTATTTTGGATTCCAATTTAACTCACAATGTGCCTAAATAGTAATTTTGTTGAGTTTTTAGGGGTTAAGTGGATAGGGGCTTTGGGGATTAGGTTATTTAGGGATTTGAGGTCTAGGGATTAAGGGTTAAGGGATTAGGGGTTACCATTTAAGGGATTAAGGGTTAAGGGATCAGGGGTTACAATTTAAGGGATTAAGGGTCAATGGATAATGGATTTGGGGCTTAGGGGTTAGGTAGTTTAATGGTTAATTGATTAGGGATTATATATGGTCAAGGGATTAATGACATCCATCAACCCTACACATAATCATTGAGATCGTCCACATCTCATTTTCATCATCCATCATTTCCATATGTAGAATCTTTGTGGAACTGATCTCTTAAAATGCCATGGAACTTCCAATACACCCATCACAAATATTGTCTTCCACCGACCCCTCAAAATGAGTAGTGAATGGGGCCAACGTTGAAATTTCCTCAGTTTGTGCATGTATGCATCGAAATTTGACATGGTTAGACTAGACACAAGTGTTGATGGTATGGGAGGGTTTCAAGACTCAAGGATGTCTAATGTCCCCACATAATCTTTGAAATCGTCCATGTTTTCATCAACGTTCATAATGAACCTCTCATTGTCATCATTTGTCATTGCCATCTGTAGAATCTTTGTTGGAACTCTCTTGAAATGTCATGGAACTTCCAATTCACCCACCAAAAATGTCATGCACTGACCCGGCGTAGTGAGCAGTGAATGGAGCCAATGTTGAAATTTATTCAATATGTACCTGTATGCGTCAAAATTTGACATGGTTAGACTAGACACATGCCTTGACGGTATGGGAGGGTTTCAAGACTCAAGGATGTATGATGTCCCCACACAATATTTGAGATTTTCCACATTCACATCAACGTTCATCATGCACGTCTCATTGTCATCATTCATCATTCCCTTCTATAGAATCGTTGTCAGAAATATCTTGAAATTTGACATGGAACTTCCAATACACCCATCACAAATTTCTTCCACCGAACCTGCACAGTGAGTAGTGAATGAGGCCATCGTTGAAATTTTTTCAATCTGTTCCCGTATGCATTGAAATTTGACATGGTTAGACTAGATAGTTTCCTTGATGGTATGGGAGGGTTTCAAGACTTAAGGATGTTTGATGTCCCCGCATAATATTTGAGATCGTCCATGTTTTCATTAATATTCAATATAATGGATGTCTCATTGTCATCATTTGTTATTTCCATATATAGAATATTTGTCGGAACTCTCTTGAAATGTCATGGCACTTCCAATACACCCATCACCGATGTCATTTTGCATCGACCTCACACAGTGAGTAGTGAATGGGGCCAACGCTGAAATTTCTTCAAACTGTGCATGTATGCATCAAAATTCGACATGGTTAGACTATACACATGCCTTGACAGTATGGGAGGGTTTCAAGACTCAAGGATGTTTGATGTCCCCACATAATCTTTGAGATCATCCATGTTTGCATGAACTTTCATAATGGATGTCTCATTGTCATCATTCATCGTTTCCATATGTATAGTCTTTGTTGGAACTCTCTTGAAATGTCATTGAACTTCTAATTCATCCACCACAAATGTCATGCACCGACCCCACATATTGATCAGTGAATGGGGCCAACGTTGAAATTTATTCAATGTGTTCCTGTATGCGTCAAAATTTGACATGGTTAGATTAGACACATGCCTTGAAAATATGGGAGGGTTTCAAGACTCGAGGATGTATGATGTCCCCACATAATCTTTGAGATTGTCCATGTTTGCATCAATGTTCATAATGGATGTCTCATTTTCATCATTCGTTGTTTCCATCTGTAGAATATTTGTTGGAACTCTCTTGCAATGTCATGTAACTTCCAATTCACCCACCACAAATGTCATGCACTGACCTCTCATAGTGAGAAGTGAATGGGGCCAACGTTGAAATTTCTTCAATATGTTCCTAAATGCGTCGAAATTTGACATGGTTAGACTAGACACATGCCTTGATGGTATGTGAGGGTTTCAAGACTCAATGATGTATATTGATGTCCCCACATAATATTTGAGATCATCCACATTTTCATCAACATTCATCCTGCACATCTCATTGTCATCATTCGTCATTCCCTTCTATGGAATCATTGTCAGAACTATCTTGAAATTTGACATGGAACTTCCAATACACCCATCACAAATTTCTTCACTGAACCCACACAGTGAGCAGTGAGTGGGGTCAACGTTGAAATTTTTTCAATCTGTGTCCGTATGCATTGAAATTCGACATGGTTATATTAGACACATGCCTTGACAATATGGGAGGGTTTCAATACTTAAGGATGTTTGATGTCCCCACTTAATATTTGAGATCGTCCATGTTTGCATCAATGTTCAATATAATGGATGTCTCATTGTCATCATTCGTCATTTCCATCTATAGAATATTTGTTGGAACTCTCTTGAAATGTCATGGCACTTCCAATGCACCCATCACAAATGTCATCTTGCATCGACCTCGCACAGTGAGAAGTGAATGGGGCCAACGTTGAAATTTCTTCAAACTGTGTCTGTATGTGTCGAAATTCGACATGGTTAGACTAGACACATTCCTTGATGATATGGGATGGTTTTCAAGACTCAAGGAGGGTTTCAAAATTCCACATCTGCATCAACATTCATCATAAACGTCTCATTTTCAATGTTCATCATTGCCATATTATATAAAATTGTTGTTATAACTATATTGAAATTTGACATGGAACTTCCAATACACCCATCACAAATGTCATGCACCAACCCCACATAGTGATCAGTGAATGGGGCCAACATTGAAATTTCTTCAATCTGTGCTTGTATGCATCGAAATTTGACATGGTTAGATTAGACACATGCCTTGACGATATGGGAGGGTTTCAAGACTTAAGGATGTATATTGATGTCCCCACATAATCTTTGAGATCATCCACATTTGCATCAACGTTCATCATGCACATCTCATTGTCACCGTTCTTCATTCCCTTCTATAGAATCGTTGTCAGAACTATCTTGAAATTTGACATGGAACTTCCAATACACCCATCACAAATGTCATGCACTGACCCCACATAGTTAGTAGTGAATGGGGACAACATTGAAATTTCTTCAATCTGTGCCTGTATGTGTCAAAATTTGACATGGTTATATTAGACACATGCCTTAACGATATGGGAGGGTTTCAATACTCAAGTATGTCTGATTTCCCCACATAATCTTCGAGATCGTCCATGTTTGCATTAACGTTCATTGTCATCATTCGTCATTCCCTTCTATAGAATCTTTTTCATAACTCTCTTTAAATGTCTTGGAACTTCCAACATGCCCATCACCAATTTCATCCACTGACCTCACACAATGAACAATGAATGGGGCCAATGTTGAATTTTCTTCAAAATGTGATTGTATGCATTGTAATTTTACATGTTTACACTAGGCGCATGCCTTGATGGTATGGGAGTTTTTTAAGACTTATGGAAATCATTCTCTTCACCATTTCCATCATTATGGTTTTCATTTCCATCATAATCATATTCATCATGACCCGATTTCTCCATCCATGCCAACAAAGATCAAACCTGACATACCCATCTTTATAACAAAACCTAATGATTAATAAACCATGATTATATTAAGTTGAGACATCCCAAAAGAATTTTATAGGGTCCAACATGCAAGTGGTTTAATTTTTAATGGGTTAGGGATTATATCAGGTGAAGGGATTAAATACATCAATCGACCGTACATGGTTACCAGTGAATGAGGCCAACATTGAAATTTCTCCAAGTTGTGCCTATATACGTCAAAATTTGACATGGTTATACTAGGCACATGTTGCTTGATGGTATGGGAGGGTTTCGAGACTCAAAGGTGTCTGATGTCCCCACATAATCTTCAATATCGTCCATGTTTCTATGGGTTAGGGGTTAGATGGTGTAAAGGTTAAGGTATTGGGTTTAGGCTTAGTGAAATATTTCAATTTGTTTTAAAATATAAATTAATGAATAAACTTTGGATACATTAATTAGCTTAGTTGTTTGGATTTACATTGATTTACATATACAATATATTTAATTATATTTTTTAACAATTTCCAATAAATGACCACTAACCATGCTAACTCTTATATAAGTAATCCTAATTTTTTTTGCCAACAATTCATAGAAAAGATTGAACACTTTAAGGATATTGCCAAAAGTAATTTGTATCGTCAGAAGTAAGACCAAAGTATTTCATGAAAGTTTGGGCCATAAGAATCAATGTCATTTTAAAAACTGGATTACAAATAATTCTGAAAATTTAGAAGTCTTGGTCATTAACATTATTGTCTGCAACAATGTCATCCAGTTTATCATTGTCATTGTTCATATGTTCTTTCAAGTATTTAATATTATCATCATCCTCTTCTTGATCTGCATCATCTTCATCATAATTTAAATTTGAATTTAGACCATCTATATTGTTACCATATGTATAATTTGGATCATCATTTTCTATGCCATCCATATTGTTGTCTTCCATAAAATCATATAACTCTGGATTGTTGTCTTCTTGTGCCTGAACATAACCATCTTCAACATCATCACGGATGTTAATTTCTTCAATGTTCTCTAATCCATCTCTCTCATTTTGTTGGACATCATTATTTTTCTCAATATTCACTAATGCATCGTCAAATACATGCCGTAATATTGGATCATAATGTATGACAAATATCCATTTCGGGTCCAAAATATATTCATAGAAAAATACCTGCACATGAACGACAAACATATATTATAAATATGTTATAACACTTTTATTTATTAATAAACACATATATTATTGCAAAAAACTATGAATCAATAGATTAATGATCACTATTGCTTCTTATTTGAGTTAAAGAAATACCTACTCACAATGAATTGGTAGAACATAAGGCTCCTTGTCGTCTGATAGGAACCTCGAGGAATCTATAGAAAACAATCCACCATGGGTATCATGTCTTTGTGTCCTCTCAAATGCTTCATACCATCTACACTTACAAATACAACATTTAAAAGAGCGGTAATCCAACTCAATAATTTCCTGGATTTTTCCAACATATTGTAGATTCCCTTCAATAATATTCTTATCTTTTGAGCTTTCTCGACTATATTGCTTGACATCAACCATGATGCCACAATCAAAGGATCGTTTCTTTACATCTACACTTTCTACATGATAATGTCGTCCATATGCCCACATTGTAGGATATTTCCTTGCCTGTGAAAGACCATTTATTTCAATGAAAACAAATATAATGACGAATATTAAAATATTTAATAGTGTCAAAACTGTAAGGAAACAACATTTTGTAAAATTCCAACTGTACCTTTCTTTCACATCCTCTACACATGTTGATTTAATCTTCTGTTATGTTTGAATCTATACATGCATCTTCTATTTGATTTTGAATTTGTTCAGTAACCCATTCTAGAGTGCAATCTTTGCCCCATTCCCCAAGCAGATCACTGGGAAGTGGAGTTTTCCTTGGGTTGGATCTCTTAAAATGTCTCCTTGCTTCTAACACTTCTTCTCTCTTTTTATCATACAAATCAATCCATTTGTTCATAAATCCCATGTGGTACATAATGAACTTGTTGAGTATTGGACTTCCATATACACCTATTACATGTCAACATGTTTATTTCAAACTCCAAATGTTATTCAATTAATTTGACAAATAAATTACAAAGAAAATTAATGATTGCAAGGAAAACAACCACATTAATTATCATGAATTTACTTACTAATTTCTACTTGAACACCATTAGATTGTGGTTTTTCTCCATCAATAATATGTGATGCTCGTTCGTCATCCCAGAAGTGTGGCCCATATTCAAAATCCTTACCAAGGAATTCACATAGGAAGAAAAATGCTTCATTCAATACATACCCTTTAGCCATACAACCCTCTGGATTTGCCTTTTGTCGGACGTATCTTTTTAGAGTTTTCATATATCTCAAAGAAAAACATCCACATCGTTGATACGACATCCACCAATTAAATGTCATCGACTAGGTGTATAAGTAAATGGACTTGTAGGTCCATGAAACTTGTAGGGAGGTCCTTCTAAAATACACATACAATTTCTACAATTTCCTTCTTCCATTTTGGTACTTCACATTCATGGATCTCCTTGGAGGTTACCCACCTATTATAAGAATAGTAAATTAGTATGAACCTTTAGTGAAAAATTAAAATGGAATATAATATCTCTATGTCTCTCACACATGGACATTTCATACCACATACCTTGTAAATGTTGATAATCGACTTATGGCATTCCTTAAGTCAACGGTAAGACATGAATCCTCCCTAATTTCCAATGGAATGATATGCTATCAAATACATTCATCATAAGTCATTAGTAATTTTTCACACAACAAAATATCAAAATATATTTAGTACTAAATCAATGTTACCAATAAAACTTAAATGATGATATATAATACCTTCAGAAAATTATGAAAATCATGTGTTTTAAATCCTGTGATATGTCCATCAGCTGTAAAAGCTTTATCCAATGATGACCCATAGCCAGTAGGTGTCATTATTGAACGAATGACATTTTTTAGTTGGTCTAGCTCTTTTTTTTTTTTCAAAATCCATGGAGCTTTTGCATATGTTTCATTTTCCTTGTTTGGCCACAAATGTCTTCTATCAAATTTGGTACGCGAAAGAGCAATATCTCTCCTCGAAGACAAGGTGTCCTTCTCTTTGCTTGATATATGTCGAAATATAGAATCTAGAACATTTTTGAAGATGTGCATAGGATCTAATAGCTGAGATATTATTAGATCCTTCCAGTAAGGGAGCTCATAAAATATGGATTTCCTTTTCATTCCTTCTGGCATATTAACTACAACTTGTTCTGGTTCTTCAATTGAATCACCCCTATCAAAAAAATCCTCCCAACCTTTCAATTCAACATATTCATACTTCTTAATCCAATCACCTGGACCCATAATCATGGGAGGGCCTCTATTTTCAACTTTTCCGTCATATTGATTCTTTAGACGATTTCTAAACTTAAGATCTGTTGGTAGAAAAACCTTGTTGTTTGCGTAAATAAATTTATGTAGATCTTTAGAATACCTCACTTGAAATTGATCTTCACATATTGGACATGCAAATATCCCCTTTGTTTGAAGGCCCTGCAATTTAATAAGTAATGTTAATAGCATTATAATAATAGTATAAAAGTAAGTATGAAAGTTGGGATGAAAATAAATTATCAGTGTGAATATGTAAATATTTTACCTTACCAAAACATACACCAAGTCATGGGAAATCATGAATAGTCCAACATAGTACACCATACAACATGAAGGACCTTTTTGACAGAGGATGTGATATGTCATACATTCTTATGCCTTTCCATAGTAGTTGCATCTCATCAATAAAAGGCGCAATATAAACATCCATATTTTTAACTTGTTGTTTTCCTGGAACAATGAGAGTCACCATAAGGTGCTCCTTTCTAACACCCATCCATGGGGGAATATTGTATACTATCAATCCGACTGGCCAAACACTATAATTTGAGCCGAGGAAAGAGAATGGGCACACTCCATCAATTGCAAGACCAAACATAATACTACATGGTTCATCTTTGAATTTACTTGGCCCTTTTTCCGCTATGTGTTTCATTGCTTTGGAGTCGGTCGAAATTTGCATGAATCCATATTTACTCCTGTTCTTTGCATGCCAGTCCATCGATTGTGCAAGTGACTTGAACCGAAACATTCGTTGAAGTCTAGGTATAATTGGCATGTGACGTAAAACCTTTTTTGGAACTGTAGGACCTTGTACATATGTACGATATCTATTCTCTTTGCATACATGACATTTTACATTTTTTTGATATTCACCTCTGTATAAAATGCAATCATTTTTACATGAATGAATTTTTTTATATTCAATACCCAACTCATCCAACAACTGACATGCTTCTCTGCAAATTGATGGCAACACATTCTCTTCATGAAATATTTTAGTTTTTAGTGCCCTGTATGATTTCCAGAGATTAAATCAATTAAATGTTTGACTTATGATGAACATGTTTGATATGTCAATCTGCACTACTACTGTTTATATACAATATATGTTTTATAACATCCCATTAAAGAAATATAAACACAGTTGATGAATGTTTACAAATTATGTACACCAATTGACAATGCAAAGTAAGAAATACATTTCAACTCACTTCAATAGGGTAGTGAATCCTTTGTATGACCAACCAAATAATGATTTGATTTCTAAAAATATCAATGTGCATGCAAGTTTTGAGGTTCTACTTTCACTCGATATGAACACAAGTGTCTTCACAACTTGCTTGATTGAGTCTTTCAGGTTGTTATCATCAAGATTACGTTGGTGGTAATTACCCCTACTATCATCATTACTGTCAACCATATGATCATTATCGTCATGATTATTTCCATCCCCAAAGAAATCTGTAAGAATTTCATTCAATCCTTCTTCATGCACTACATTTTCATTATCATCGTCATCATTAAAGCTATGTGGCATGTCATCATTGTATGCTAATTTCATCAACTCTTCAAACTTACCAGCTGGTAGTATTCTCTTCAATGTTGCTCTTTTTGTCCTGGTATGGTTTAAAGGATGGTTTGGATCATCTTGTCCAAATCTCAATAACCCAGTTTGATCTTGGGTATTAGTAGGTGGATCATCAATGTCTTCTACCTATCAACATACCAATACCAATACCAATACCATACCATTAGTTTAGGGAAAGATCATATTTCTTCTGAATGGTTCGTTTTAAAAGAAAACTTTTAGTTTGGGTTTCTTTGTTTTAAGAAAGTTCATTATTTCTTTTAGTGAAATTTTTGAAACAAAAAGATTTAATTTCTTCCCCACTAACTGATCTCCCTAGATCCACATATATCTAGAACAAAACACACCAGAACATGACACTTTCCTTAAGTTTTAAATATTGAATTTACTAACTAAAGAGGGATAGGTGACATACCATTTAAATGTCGCTTCCTCTCGCCATCACCATCCTAGCTCCGTTCAAACACTCATACAATGATGATCCTGCAAAAGAATGCAACCAACCAAAGTGATAGTAATAGCATAAACTCAATATAAACCTATGTATGTGATCAAGGAATCATACAATAAAACACCACAATCTTTATAGGAAAGAATCATATTACTGTATCATATTAAATGTGAAAGAGAGATTACAGCCATAGCCTTGATGTCATAAGGTCCCTTCCAACTATCCTTCGTTCCCCACACACTTCCACTCCAATAATTCTGAGAGCATAGATATGATAATGTTCATAATCTATCTTGACAAAATGGCTCATCTAGCCAAGCTAATAATCTCCAAAGCTCAATCCAATCCAAGCTCCAAAATCAAAAGATAATCTCATCCAATCCTAACTTTCTCCATGAGAGCTCCTCTCCTTTTATAAGCTGAAGAGGATAAGGTGAGGAGGTTAAGATGATCCCACCAATTCATGAAAGTGAGTAAGATCCAAACCATTCGGATGACACCTCACCATGGAAGTTTCTCCTCCTAGAAGCATTGAGAAGATGCTCGTTTTTCCCACGTATGAGCATTCTCGCACCTTGCTTATAGAGCAACCTACGAACCTCTCACAACCCATCTATGGTGTATCCTGCGAGAATCATGCATTCTCACACCCTAGCCATAGTGCAGCATGCAAAAATAATCTTTAATAGGGTTTTCATAAAGGAAAATGCAACTTCTTTTCTTAGGAAAAGTTCTTCTCCCTTCTTTCTTTAGGAACTCAGGCCACTGACCCCTCTGAAGACTACATACAGGTTTACATAATTAACGGTCATAGGGATGACGAAAATAATGTGTAACACATACCAATACCAATACCATTGTATGGAAATGGTATGCATACCAATACCAATACCATTGCATGGAAATGGTATGCATACCAATACCAATACCAATACCATTGCATACCATTTCATACCAATACCAGTACCATACCAAAACCAATACCAATATGCATTGCCAATACCCTTATGCCTTGCCAATACCAATGCCAATACCATTGCATACCAATACTTCCAATACCATTGAATACCAATACCAATACCAATACCAATACCAATACCAATACCATACCACACCAATACCGATACCAATACCATACCATACCATACCATACCAATAACATACCAATACCATACCATTACAGACCAATAACAATACCAATACCATACCATTGCATACCAATACCAATACCAATACCATACCAATATCGTACCATTGCATACCAGTACCAATACAATTGCATACCATTACATGACAATGGTATGAATTGGCAATGATATGCATACTAATGTTGATTTTTCATTAACTAGGTTAAGCATGAAGTTCATTTCATTTTAGCATTTCACTTAACCATAAATGATAATGTTGCAACAACCAAGATCACAAGAAGAAACACCATGCACAAGAACACAAGAAGTATCCTGGGAAACCCTTCTCAACAAGGGAAGAAAACACAACCAAATCCTTTGCTATATTCTTCAAGAGAAAGACCTCCACCAAGATAAACTTTAGCACACAAGAGGGTGCTTCAAATCCTAGAAGACTAGCACCCAAGAGAGGTGTGCACCTTTTCCCAAGTAGATGTGTTTGCTGAAATTTCCAAACTCACAAGGAAGATATGATTCCGCAATGGGGAATCATCCCTTACTTACAAGGGGAAATTTCCAAACTCACAAGGCGTCTATTGGCTCAACAGGGCTGACCTCTCTAAGTCACTATATAATATATTATTATTATTATAATAATTAATATTAATATTAATTATCTTTTACATTTATTATTAAGCATATTAAGGTGGGGCCAACCTGTACCCTTTACATAACAATTAGGGTTATAGGTAGGTCTGAATCTTGAACAATATATAAAAAAGGATCTGATACACCCACTAGGGGCACATCCGTAGGGATGTCGTAGCTCTGGCTCACTGCATTACACAGAAGAACCAGATCTACACACGTTCACCTGTGCTCATCCACATGCACATCCACTCTACAGATCCCTATTCCCACTGGCTCACACAAGAGAATCATCTGGAGTTTTCTCATCAACTCTGCTGCTCAAAGGAGACTAACACATCATTTTCATTTTTGTTCACATGACGATGCACCCAACACTTTTGGGATTTCACACATTTACCTTGTGCTCAACCACATGCACGTCCAACTCATCAGATCGCTTTTCCTACTGGATAATCATCTGGAGTTCTTATCACTCTCTTCATGGAGGAGGTCATCTCTACGTTCCTATCTCTTTCTCAGGCATGAACCATGAACCCTTCTTAGGGGGTTTCTCTCAGGTTTGTAAGCTGAGAGAAAGGCTTCACATAGCTGCAATGATCCACACCTCACAGGTTTGTAAGATGGAGAATGTCTCACATAGCTGCATTCATTAACACTCCCTCTCAGCTAGGGAGGCATTCTTTATCATTCCAAGTCTCACACAGATGTATTTTAAATTTTTTTCTTGGCTGGAGTTATCGACACTCCCTCTCAACTAGGGAGTCATTCTTCACGAAGTTAAGTTGGTGAAGATATCTACAATCTACTCATGTGTAGGAAGGTACTGCATGTGTACGATTTTCCTCTACATCATATCTCTGGAATAAGGATATTTCATCTCATCGTATTTCGATCCATCAGGAAACATTGGTTTCTTAAGGAGATTTACTCACGACTCTTGGTTATCATCATAGGATCCATCTCATGGTCAAGTAAATCTGTCAGAAGCTTGTGAAGCCACATTGTTTCACACACTTGATGCTTATATGCTCTATCTCTGTGGTACTCAAGGCTACAGAGTTTTGTTTCCTGCTTTATTAGGAAACTATGGAAAAATTCATGATAGAACATCAACCGAATGTGCTTTTCTGGTTCATTGTACTTTCTTCTCAATCTGAATCGACATATCCTGCAAACTCAAGTTTATACTAGAGGCATATCTTAGGCCATATCCAACTGTGCCTCATATATATATTAATACATGTTTTTCTGTTTGTCTAGTGAGTCTATCTCGATTGACTCATGAAATGACTAGGCACATTCACTGCATGGCATGAATCAAGTCTGGTGTTGAACATATACATTAGTGATCCAATCAGCTGTGGATCAGTCTCGTCTGAATCATCATCGATCTTCTTCTTTAAATCCATCATGGTGGATTTTTCATTCTGTCATATTGAACTTCTTTAATATTTTCACTGTATATTTTTCTTGGACTCAGGAAAATCTTATCGGTCATCTATCATATTTCTTGTCCCAAGAAGTAGTGCATCATACTTAGATTCTTCATCTCGAATTTAGAAATCAAGGATTACTTGTAACAACAACGCTTTCTGAATAAGTCATTAGGATCAGTCTCTTGTCACCAACAATGTAATGATATAGGTTTGGATAAAAAACACTCTTGTTGAAATTGATCCAAGTGGATATCGATGGCCACCCACATTTTCCAACTGGCTCAAAACAATTTTTTGGCAATTTTGGTAATTTACTATTTTTAGCAGTTTTTCACTTCCGGAGCCGTTTTGAGGTCCTAAACAATGTTTTTTTGGGAAAGGGGGGGAAATATGTAATATCCTTCTATATTTCCCCCAAAATTAATCTCCTAGATGATACCTTTCCAACGTGCTATCATACGCCTAAAATGGAGATCGTATGCAAAAGTTACGACCCCAGGAAGTTGATGTACTAACTTACCCAAACGGGGTCCACATGACTTTTGGCGCTTCATCTCCTAGGGTTAGGTTTTTGGATGTCTATGGTTTTTGGCATTCCTGTTTATTGTAAAAAAGGCCTTTAGAGCCTCATTGTAATCATCTTCTTGTGAATGAGCGCAACCGTCACATCTCTTCTCAGAGATAAGCCACCACAATTCCAGCAAGCTTGTTTTCGCTGCATTTTACAGTTTTAACTTATTTCCTTATTGAATAGAAAACCAATTTTACCGTATCTCTGTTATTTTGTGTTAAGAACCTGTTAATAATATGTAGTCATTTTGTTCTGCTCATAAAATCTGGATCAGTGGTATCAAAGCGGTCTACTCCTTGTCGTCTTAATGCATGTCCCCAATGAGGTCAGAGTACAAAGAGTTGGGTCTCGAGCTTGTTTCTCTTGAGGACAAAATATCTTGCACACCCAAGCGACCTCTCATGGAAAGAGAAAATAAAGATGATGGGACAAGATATCCTTTCAAACTATTGATTGAGGAAGCCCTCATGCAACAAAGGAACGAGATGATGGATATTTTCGCGCAAAATATCCTTCGACGACTATCAACAGGTGAAACATCTTCTTTGAGCAGAGGCCCCGCCCCCTTCAAGGTACAAATAAACTTAGATATTCCTATATTTGAAGGTCAGATAGACACATATGCTGTAGAAAAGTGGTTGAATCTACTAGAAGGGTATTTTTCTATCCATAACTTTTTGAATAGAGAAAAGATTACTTTTGCGCTCCTCAAAGACGTTCCCCATGTCAAAGATTGGTGGGAAAATTTATGTGAGCAAAAGGAAACAGAGGAACCCTCATTATTTATAGTCACTACCATCTGGGAATCCTTCAGGGATGCTATTAAGGAACAATACTACCCTGTCGAAAGTTATGAAGACTTGTATACCAAATGGACCACACTGCGACAAGAAAGAGACCAAGCAGTGCTAGATTTCATAAATATCTTCCATACCTTGCACACCAAGCTGGGTATAAAATATTCAGAGCAACATATGGTGCTCAAGTATCATGGTGCTCTGCATAGATACATCCAAACCAAAATGGAATTTCTGGACATCTCATCCTTGGGTGCGACCTACCGATATGTCGTCAAAATCGAGCAGAATCTCAAACAAAAGACACGGAAATTTGGGCCTGGGAACCCCTCACAATAAAATCTAGGAAAGGGCAGCCCCAACCCACATAACAAAGGACAAAGAAAATATGGATAGTATCAAGACAACCAGTCCAAGCCGTAAGCAAAGAAGGACACCGGAAAGAAAAAGAAAGATATCGGGAAGTGGTGCAATTTTTATAAGAGCCCTTGGCATAACACTGCTAATTGTCGCTCAAAGAAGTCTCTGGTGGCCGAAGTGAAAGCCTCCGAATCAGATGCAGGTTCTGACTCTGAGCCAGAACTAGAAAGGGGAAGATGGATCATTGACGCAGAACCCAGTGCCACCGTTGCTACCACCAAGCTCCATCCTGGTGAACTAGACGAGCCAGAAGAAGGAGAGCACCTCTTCCATTCACAGATGTGGGTAAAAGGCACCCTGCTGCACTTCATCGTTGATAGCAGTAGCCAGAAGAACCTCATCTCTGCAGAGGTCGTCAAGCGACTGGCCCAGTCGACAACGCTGCAGCCACAACCCTACACCATTGGATGGCTCTGCCAAGGAAGCGATCTCCACGTCAGCCAACAATGCTGACTATTGTACATCATCAAGCCCTTCAAAGACCAGTTATTGTGTGATGTTGCTCCTCTCGATGTTTATGATGTTCTTTTGGGCCAACCTTATTTATGGAAACGTCATGCTATGTATGAGTCTAGGCCTCATAGTGTTATTATTACTTTGAACAGGAAATTGTACAGGATACCTGAGGCAGTCCCACCTAGTGCTATTTCCTTGATCTCTACTAAGCAATCTAGGAAGGTCATCTCTCAGACGGGAAAGTTTGTCTTCTTCGTGATTCACTCCTAGAATAAGTGAAAGATCACAACCACATCCAGGGTCTCTGCGACCTACCTCTCCACACAGTAGAAGAAAGTAGATAAGGTCGTGGAAGAATACTCAGATATCTTCTCCTCACCTACTGGGGTACCTCTGCACTGTTAGGTCAAGCACTCCATCGATATGACACCCAACACATTGTTGCCCAATGGGCCAGTCTATCACTTCTCTCTGTTAGAGAATAAGGACATGAAGTGACAGATCCAAGAATTGATCCACAAGGGGCACATCCATCCCATCTCATCACCTTGTGGGATCCCAATCGTGCTGGTACAGAAGAAATATGGAACATGATGACTCTGCATTGATTACCGGGCTCTGAATAAAATCATAGTTAGAAACCGGTACCCGATTCCCCGAATCGAAGACCTCCTTGATCAACTCATGGGGGACAAATACTTCAGTAAGATTGATCTGAAGTCTAGCTACCACCAAGTATCGATAGAACAAATAGATGTATGGAAGACCACCTTCAAGTCAAAGGAAGGCCTTTTTGAATGGTTGGTCATGCCCTTTGGTTTGAAAAATGCTCCAGCCACTTTCATGAGGATGATGGATAATATTCTGTGACCATTCACCAATAATTTTGTAGTGGTGTATCTGGATTAAATTCTCATTTACAACAAGACTTGGGACGAACACTTGCAGCATATTCAACAGGTTCTGCACACCCTGCGATAGCACAAGCTATACGCCAACTTGGAAAAATGATCCTTCGGCATTGACATGGTCCATAACCTGGGCTACATCATTGATTAGCATGGCGTACATGTGGATCCATCCAAGATCCAAGTCAGCCATGATTGGCCAGCCCCAATCACACTCACTGAGATTCAGAGCTTCTTGGGCCTTGCCAATTTCTACCGCAGGTTCATGTTGGGATTCTCCCATATTGCATGGGACCTCAAGCAAATAACCAAGGGTGGTGGTAAGGCTAAATTTGCATGCCCAACAACAAGAGTTCAATGATTTGAAGCCGCGCTTGTGCTCAGCCCCAATACTTTCACTACCAGACCTGCAACAACCCTTTGAGATTGAGACAAATGCTTCAGACTATGTTGTGGGCGTCGTTCTTACTCAGCACGACCACCTCGTGGCCTATCATAGTGAGACACTATCAGATGCTATCCGTAAGTACCCTACTTATGGCAAAGAAATGTACTCCATTGTGAAAGACTGCTGCTAGTGGAGACATTACATTCTTGGGAAGGAGATAGTCATCCACACTGATCATAAGCCACTGCAGTTCATGCAGACACAAGGAAAATTACAGAATGACCACCATCAAAATTGGTCCACATTATTGCAACAATTCCACCTCAACATCAAGTATAAAAAAGGAAGCACCAATCATGTTGCTGATTGCCTCAGCAGACCACTAGTTGCGACACTCACCACGGTTCTAGACTCTTGCAGTCGTGAGGCCTCTGGATGGCCCCAAATCTATGAGTCAGACCCAGACTTTGCCACCACCCACCAAATGTTGGGTGCAAACACAGTTGTCGATAATTTCCATCTTCAAGATGGGTTGTTGTGTCGTCTGGGCCATATCTGTGTGCCATCAAGCGAGCTAGCGAAGATGATCTAGGAATCCCACTATAGTCGGGTGGAAGGAAACTTCGGCGTTGAAAATATAGTGGCGATGCTACAAAAACATTTCTACTGGCCGAAACTTCGACAGGAGGTCAACAAGTATATTAGGTCCTGCACTGCCTACGCTATTTCCAAACCGAACACTAAGAAACAAGGCCTGTACACCCCTCTTCCTACTNCATACACCAAGCGGGGAAATGACTGTGTTTTTGTGGTTGTTGATCTCTTTTCTAAGATGGCGATTCTGGTTGCCTGCAAGAAGAACATCACAACATAGGCCACTGTTAAGCTCTTCTTTGAACGAGTCTGGGTACATTTTGGAATCCCACAAACCATTGTCTCAGACCAGGATAGTCGATTTCTCAGCACATTCTGGTCGAGCCTCTGGTCACTACTGGACACCAAGCTCACCAAATCCACGACCTTCCACCCCCAAACAAATGTCCCAATCGAGGTCGTAAATCGAATGATTGTGCATATCCTTCGCATGTATAATTAAAATCACCCTCGTAAATGGGATGAAATTATTCCCTATGGATAGCATAGCTACAACAGATCCCTGCATAGCTCAACCGACCACATCCCCTTTTAGGTGGGGTTGGGATTCCAACCATTGGGTCCCATAGATGTTGCACTTCCCCTTGCGGTCACCTCGACCGACTCATCTCCTGCACCAACTAAAGCTGAAAAAGCCACCCGGTTCATTGAACAGATCCAACACATCCGCCAAAAGGTTCAGGATATCTTACATAAGTCCAATGACAAGTACAAGCAATGCCATGATCAACATCGGGTGCCACATAAGTTTCAGGTGGGCGAAAAAGTTTGGTTGCACTTACAGAAAGAACACCTTACATGACCCCATAGGAAGCTTCACCCACTCCGTTATGGGCTGTAAACCATCACCAAGGCCATGGGGGATAATTATTTTGAGCTCAACATCCCTCCTTTCCTTGGCCTGCACCCAGTGTTCAATGTGGATCTCCTTCGCCCTTATTTCCCACCATTATTGGACACCTCAGAAGTAACAGAACAACTGAAACCAACAGAGATCAACCCCGACTGCATACAATAGGCATCCAGTGATCAGATTGTGGACACACAAATAAGGGCACTCAACAACAAAGGATCCATCTTTATCGAGTCGTCAAAGTAGGGAAGATCCTGCACCAAGGCAAGTGTCTCACCCGGGGCCAAATTCAACAGAAATTTTTTCATCTGATAGGGGAACTCAACGCAATGGATACCATTTCTTCCTAAGGAGGGAGGATTGATCCAGGTGGATATCGGTGGCCACCCACCTTTTCCAACGAGCTCAAAACAATTTTCTGGCAATTTTGGTAATTTACTATTTTTAGCAGTTTTTCACTTCTTAAGCCGTTTTGAGGCCCTGAATGATGTTTTTTGGGAAAATGGGGAGATATATGGAAGTTACTTTGATATTTCCCCCAAAATGAATCTCCTCGGCGATACCTTTCCAACGGGCTATCATACGCCTAAAACAAAGATCGTATGCAAAAGTTACGACCCCGAGAAGTTGATGTACTAACTTACCCAAACGGGGCCCACATGACTTTTGGCGCTTCATTTCCTAGGGTTAGGTTTTTGGATGTCTAGGGTTTTTTTCATTCTTGTTTATTGTAAAAAAGGCCTTCATAGCCTCATTGTAATCATCTTCTTGCGAATGAGTGCAACCATCACATCTCTTCTCAGAGATAAGCCACCACCATTCCAGCAAGCTTGTTTCTGCTGCATTTTACAGTTTCAGCTTATTTCCTTATTGAATAGAAATCCAGTTTTACTGTATCTCTGTTATTTTGTGTTAATAACCTGTTAATAATCTGTAGTCATTTTGTTCTTCTCATAAAATCCGGATCATAAATCCAAACTTATCAAGAATCTATCTATCTGATATAGTTTCCAACTCATGGATGGAAGTGTATCTGGTTCACTGGATCAAGTGTCTCATCATAGACAACTCCCTCTGTTTGTGAGAAACCTCTGTCTATATATCTCATTTTGCATTTCTTGACACTTTCATCAGCTGCATGATTTACCACATACTTCCCTTTCTGGTCCCTGAATAATATCTTATGCATCGCTCTTTTAAGATATACTGGTATTCTTCTGTTATGGAATTTTTCCATACTGGTTTTCTTGTTGCTTCTCTAAGACAAGGAGTCTCAACATCAATGAAGTGGCTCATGACTGAAGGATATCTCAAAAATCTCTTTTTTCTTTCTCATAATGTGCCTTGAGAGCCTTGTATGCTTCTCTGCCTCTTGCAGAGTGAGTCTAGGTAGGCATTTTATGCCGTACTGCAATATCTCTGAACATATCAACTATAGAAACTGGATAACTAGGAGTAATGTCTGTCTCCCTCTGAATTTCTGAAGGTATTGTCTCACTGTCAATCTCCATATGAGATTCTTTGGGTCTTTGAAAAATAGTCTCTTCTTCAAGGACAACGTCTCTACTTGTCTCAATCCATCTCTGACTAGGGATGTCTTTGAAGATTCACTGTATCCTTTCTTCCTAAAGGATCTAGCTTGGAATTCTTCTCTTTGGGTACATGAAAATACATTGGGCACCCAAATAAACTGAAGTGTTCAATCTCAGGCTTTATTCCGGTGAAGACTTCTTCGAGAGTTATGTTTTTCAATGTCTGGTGAAGACTCTTGTTCTGCACATATACTGTGTCATGCATGCTTCTTCCCATGGAATCCTAGAAGGATTCTGATCATGCTTTGTAGCATTGGTTGTCTCAATGATAGTTCTATTCTTCTTCTTTCTCAAATGGTTTTGGCTCCTTCTGAGTCAAGTGACTCCCTCTGAAGGATAAGAATCTTATTTTCTTGTTTAACTTATTTGGAACAAGAAAACAAACAGAACCAACACAAGAATAACTCTTAAAGGAGAATAATGAGTACATCTCTAGAATCAAAACAATTTAAGGAAAATTGTCATAGCTACAACACCTATTTGTAATGTAGCAAACTTTTAGAAATATAGGTTAGAGGAATGACAATTACAACAATCAAACTTGGAGTCTTTACTTTGAGTGTGTTGTTTTTCTGAATGCACTAAGATCCATCTGGATCCATGACTTCAACAAAGGTTCCTTCCTCCTGCAATTTCACTCATGACAATGATACACATAACATATACAAGTGCATAAATGAGGACGCTGAAATGATTTCTTCAATGGTTCTTGGCTGATCTTTATCCTCTGAGATCTTTATGAAGAAGATAGTCACAGTGTCACCTTTTGTAATCTTTGTTATTTTGAATCTGGCCCTTCAATGTAAGGGCTTGAGTAGGTGATTGACTCCCTTGTCTCGAAGTCATCTTCCTTCCATTCATTGATAGTTGTTTTTTGGTAAACCCTTTACCCACAATAAGTCTTCTTGTCTTTCAAGAACTTTGAAGTTTGCTTGATTCATTAAGCTTGTCTTCCATCATAGTTTTTGTTCATCATAATTTTAGATTCTTCACAACCCTTTGTCAAATAGGCTAGAAAAGCTAACGGCTAGGCTAGGATAACACTTTTACATTTTATTGGACTTATGACTGCCAAAAATAAGCCTTTGAAAGATAGGAGAACACTAGTGAGCTGAAGAGCTCCTTCAATGAGTTTGCAGAAACCCTAATTCTGAAAATTCTGCAAAAATTAGCGAAACCCTAGGGCCAAAAATTCAAGATGCTCATAATGTCACTCTGAGAGTCTCTGGAGATGTGATGGAAGAGGTTGTACTCTTCTATCCATGAATTCAACAAAGTTTCCTTCCTCCTGCAATTTCACTCATGACAATGATACACATAACATATACAAGTGCATAAATGAGAATGCTGAAATGATTTCTCCAATGGTTCTTGGCTGATCTTTATCCTCTGAGATCTTTATGAAGAATATAGTAACAGTGTCGCCTTTTGTAATCTTTTTTATTTTGAATCCACCCCCTTCAATGTAAGGGCTTGAGTAGGTGATTGACTCCCTTGTCCCGATGTCATATTCCTTCCATTCATTGATAGTTTTTTTTGGTAAACCCTTTACCCACAATAAGTCTTCTTGTATTTCAAGAACTTTGAAGTTTTCTTGATTCATTAAGCTTGTCTTCCATCATATTTTTTGTTCATCATAATTTTAGATTCTTCACAACCCTTTGTCAAATAGGCTAGAAAAGCTAACGACTAGGCTAGGATAACACTTTTAGATTTTATTGTACTTATGACTGCCAAAAATAATCCTTTGAAAGATAAGAGAACACTGGTGAGATGAAGAGCTCCTTCAGTGAGTTTGCATAAACCCTAATTCTAAAATTTCTGCAGAAATTAGCGAAACCCTAGAAACCCTAGGTCCAAAAATTCAAGATGCTCAGAATGTCATTCTGAGAGTCTCTGGAGATGCGATGGAAGAGGTCATACTCTTCTATCCATGAATTCAACAAAGGTTCCTTCCTCCTGCAGTTTCACTCATGACAATGATACAAATAACATATACAAGTGCACAAATGAGAATGCTGAAATGATTTCTCCAATGGTTCTTGGCTGATCTTTATCGTCTGAGATCTTTATGAAGAAGATAGTAACAGTGTCACCTTTTGTAATCTTTGTTATTTTGAATCTGGCCCTTCAATGTAAGGGCTTGAGTAGGTGATTGACTCCCTTGTCCCAACGTCATCTTCCTTCCATTCATTGATAGTTGTTTTTTGGTAAACCCTTTACCCACAATAAGTCTTCTTGTCTTTCAAGAACTTTGAAGTTTGCTTGATTCATTAAGCTTGTCTTCCATCATAGTTTTTGTTCATCATAATTTTAGATTCTCCACAACCCTTTGTCAAATAGGCTAGAAAAGATAACGGCTAGGCTAGGATAGCACTTTTAGATTTTATTGGACTTATGTCTGCCAAAAATAAGCCTTTGAAAGATAGGAGAACACTGGTGAGCTGAAGATCTCCTTCAATGAGTTTGCAGAAACCCCAATTCTGAAATTTCTAGAGAAATTAGCGAAACCCTAGAAACCCTAGGGCCAAAAATTCAAGATGTCAGAATGTCACTCTGAGATTCTCTGGAGATGCGATGGAAGAGGCCATACTCTTCTATCCATGACTTCAACAAAGGTTCCTTCCTCCTGCAATTTCACTCATGCCAATGATACACATAACATATACAAGTGCATAAATGAGAATGCTGAAATGATTTCTCCAATGGTTCTTGGCTGATCTTCATCCTCTGAGATCTTTATGAAGAAGATAGTAACGGTGTCACCTTTTGTAATCTTTGTTATTTTGAATCTGGCCCTTCAATGTAAGGGATTGAGTAGGTGATTGACTCCCTTGTCCCGACATCATCTTCCTTCCATTCATTGATAGTTGTTTTTTGGTAAACCCTTTACCCACAATAAGTCTTCTTGTCTTTCAAGAACTTTGAAGTTTGCTTGATTAATTAAGCTTGTCTTCCATCATAGTTTTTGTTCATCATAATTTTAGATTCTTCATAACCCTTTGTCAAATAGGATAGAAAACCTAACGGCTAGGCTAGGATAGCACTTTTAGATTTTATTGGACTTATGACTGCCAAAAATAATCCTTTGAAAGATATGAGAACACTGGTGAGCTGAAGAGCTCCTTCAATGAGTTTGTAGAAACCCTAATTCTAAAATTTCTGCAGAAATTAGCGAAACCCTAAAAACCCTAGGGCCAAAAATTTAAGATGCTCAGAATGTCACTCTGAGAGTCTCTGGAGATGCGATGGAAGAGGCCGTACTCTTCTATGCCAAAATTATCCCCAGCGTACAAGTATTAAGGGATGAATTATCACCGAGAAGGAGGTCCTACAGATTTTATGGAAACCCTAGGAGGGTCGTACGGTTCTACAGAAGAGGAGAGATGGTTGATAAAAGTTTGTAGATTTTGAAATGGGTTCTTCAAGACCTATGCTCTGATACCATGTTGATTTTTCTTTAACTAGGTTAAGCATGAAGTTCATTTCATTTTAGCATTTCACTTAACCATAAATGATAATGTTGCAACAACCAAGATCACAAGAAGAAACGCCATGCACAAGAACACAAGAAGTATCCTGGGAAACCCTTATCAACAAGGGAAGAAAACCCAACCATATCCTTTGCTATATTCTTCAAGAGAAACACCTCCATCAAGTATAAATTTAGCACATAAGAGGGTGCTTCAAACCATAGAAGACTAGTGCCCAAGAGAGGTGCGCACCTTTTCCCAAGTAGATGTGTTTGCTGAAATTTCCAAACTCACAAGGAAGTTATTATTCCACAATGGGGAATCATCCCTTACTTATATTAGACTTGTCTAATCAACAAAGGAATCTATTGTCTTAATAGGGACAACCTCTCTAAGTCAATATATAATTTATTATTATTATTATTATTATAATTAATATTTTTTTTTTTTTTTAAATAAAAAGTAGAACCTGCTATATTTAGAAAATCAAAATTCTTACAGAGTTTAGACAGCAAGTATCTAAGACCACCCAAAATGCTGCCGATTTAACGGAAACCAGCATATATATCGGGCTAGTAGAGT
>ML786493.1:203036-225437 GCA_009831015.1 Picea engelmannii | reverse complement strand
GGGGGTGGGCGGGCGGTAAGAGGATTAGAGAGGGGGGGTCTAATTTCTTGAGGAGACACCATGTTAGGTAGGGTCCGCGGTGGGAAAACTACTTACTCGGACCCCCCCCACCG
The DNA here is from genome assembly GCA_009831015.1 of Picea engelmannii. NCBI lineage: Eukaryota > Viridiplantae > Streptophyta > Pinopsida > Pinales > Pinaceae > Picea > Picea engelmannii. Next base: position 225,324 of record ML786493.1, on the reverse strand, counting down.
TTAAAGGTAGAATGGTCGGGGGGTCCGAGTTACGATAAGGACTGTTGATCTGGAGAGATGGGCCACTGCCATTGTTGATCAGTGTGGGGGTTAATGAAGGACAAGTTCTAGGTGGTGAGAGGAATGAGAGTAATGAGTGCGATGAATGGAGGTGACGTGGAGGTGACGCGGTGATCTGATGTCATTCAAGCACGTGATTGCGGGAGCTATTGAGGGTGGTTTGGATTCAAACTGCCTTTGGGCCTGCAATCCACCACAAGCTGCCATGTACCCTTCCAACAAAACCATGGTTTAAATTGCAGGACCGCTCTGTTAAATTAACGTCTGGGTAGTTTGCGTCCCTGCAATGAACTATAGTCGTAGATCTGGTTACGATCAAAGATTTGGGTAACATTTACCTGCTACAAGGATTGACAGTTCTCGTTGACCTAGGATCAAAGGTCCAGATTCATTTCAGACTTTCGGGCTTTGGATGTTTTGAATGTGAAACATGAAAATCTCCCGGAGGAAAATCACCGAAGTGACGTGGCGATCTGATGTGGTATGATGTCATGGCTGCTGAGGTGTCTTGGAAAGAACGGTGACACGTGTCATGTGGAAATGGGTGAATGACAACCAAATGAACTAAGATGAATTCCACGTGTCCTGTCTCATGAGTGTGCCACATGTCTCAACTGCTGGTTGCCACGTGCTTCGGGACTTCGGAACTCCGGATCGCCAGGCTTCAGGACTTCAGGAGTTTCAAAGGTGTTGAGTGTGAAGATCTACCGGAGGAAAATCGCCGAAGTGGTTGATTTACTTCCACGTGTCTCCGTCGATGTATGGTCCTGATTTATTTCAGGTTTTCGACACTTCAGGATTTGAAAGTTTCAAATGTGAGTGCTTCGAAACTTCCCGGAGGAAAATTGTCGAAGTAACTGATCTGTCGCCACGTGTCCCATCTAATGGATGGTCTAGATTTACTTCAGGACTTCGGGTCTTTGGCTCTTCGGGACTTTCGAAAGTGAAACATGAAAATGTCTTGGAGAAAAATCCCCAAAGTGAATGATCTACTGCCATGTGTCGTGACCAATGAACGGTCTAGATTTTCTTCGGAAATACGGGCTTCGGGAGTTCGCGAGTTTATGAATGTTATGCTTGGAAAAATCCTGAAGGAAAATCGTTGAAGCGACGTGTCAGGTTCTTAGGACTTCGGGTCTTCGAGAACTTAGTACTTTGAGCTTATATTTAAACCTGCGCGATTCTGGAACCCAAATGGACGAAATCAATTGATATGATTTGCTTGATGGATCTTTATCGTTAGAAATTTCCCTGTTCATTTCGGAAATCGTAGCCCGATAATGACCATTCTGAATGGTTGCATTTGTCCGTGTGCATTTCCTGTGCATATCAAGGCTCAGTAGACCTGTTGTGAGCTCAATCAATGGTAAACGTGATGACAAGCATTTTGAACCAAATATGACTTATATATTTCATCCTTTCAAGAAAAACAGAAAAGAAACGAGCGAAGACTCAAAAGTGAATAAGGGCCAAGACACTCAGTAATGGGAAAATGAGTTAACCAACCAGAAGAGGAAAATTTGATGAAGGCATAGGGAAAAAGAGAAGAGAGGTAGGGGATGCAGACCTAGGTTACAACACTGCACATCAACAAATATGCCCTCCATGGGCTCATAAGTCACAGGGATCATAACAATGTCAATCACATCCAATCATCAATTTTATTAAACATGTGCATAAAACCTTTTTTACCCAGTCAGGTGCTCAAATACATTATACAAATCTGCAGAGAAATTTCGGAGGAAGTGACAGGGTGTCCTATTAGGCTAGTATCCACTGGAAAAGGGATGTCTCCGGAAGAGATCAAATCCAAGTCATGTAAATGGGTGAGATGGATAAGGGATGTCCTGACAAGGGTGCAGTGAAAGCAGGGAAATGCAAGGCTTACTTGTGGGTTCCTTTGTAGAAGGCGAGTTGCACCTTTCCTAGATGCAAATGTTTCCAAGCCCAACTCATGCCTTTTATTCTTATTTCTTTATTGATTTTTTCTTTCAAGAAGCTAATCAGGGGACACTGCCTTGACGTGGTGACCAGTGGTGGCAATGTTACCCACAAGTACTTTCATGGAAATGAAAAGGTTGGCTTGTGATGAGACCCCCTTTCTCTTGGCCATGCAACTAAGAGCCACTACCCTGGCATGGTAACCAGTTTCTAGTAGTGTCATACTGCTAGGTGCCCATGGACCTAATATGATGACTCATGATGAGACCCCTTATCCTCTGACTAGGTCTTGTTTTATTATTTTATGGGTCCCTCTTGTTTCTTGCTGAGAAGATTTTTACTGCTTTCTCGGGGATCCCTGGGTGAAGCATCTCGAGGTTTTATTTTTAGGCTTTTATCTTTTTCCAGCTTGCTTTTACCTTCTGGTCCTTTATCCCCTTCTTCACACAAGGCAAGGTGCAACCCTTAAATGATTGGCCAACCCAATGCCTATACCAATGTAAAGGGATGGATGAGTGCGAAGTAAGATGGAAATTGGTAGGTATGACAGGAGTGGATGATAACTCTTCATGGATACACTAGTGGAAACTCAAAACCTATGGGCACAGGCTTACTAGGGAATCCTATCATTCCCCCTAGACATGGTCAAGTGGATAAGTATAATATCTAAGCACTTGTTAGAAACAAAAATAACTATATGCACATATTCAAAGGTTTTCAGGATTAGAGTGACACATACCATGATACCCAGACTCATTACCTCATGGAGTAAGAGCCATCTCTGATACAGGACCAAGCCGAGGTGATGGATGTTTCTGCTGCTTGACAAAGTGGAGGTACTGGAAGGAAGAAAATATGGGCCTGCCAGGGCCATGCTTAAGTCGATATGGATCTCGGTACTCCATGTCTAGGACCTGTGGGCCTCGAGACATATTCTCCTTAGTTATCCCTAAAAGTGGGGGATAACACATACCAATACCATTGCATACTTTTAGAATACAATAGTCACCAATGATCAAATTAGCTCTTTCAAAATCAATTTATAGGGTTTAGGTCAAATTATTACATTCTCAAATAATTTTTCAAAGTAAAATTTGATCGCTAGTTAGTTGGTCTAGGTATGTTATTACTCCTCTCAAAATTTCATGTCCCAGTCATCATCATCATCCAAATTTGCTGTGTCATCACTCAAATAAGTCATCGCCGTTACCTCAGTCCCATCATCATGATTTTCAAGGTCACCATTAGGTCACTAGGGTCATGGTTATCATTTTTCCATTTCAATCATAAAGTCACCAAGGCATGAGTAGTAACAAAATTATTTAAAAGGTTGGTTTTAAAAGTCACAAATGTTACATGATTGATGTAATAAGATCAAAGGAGTTGCAAAGGTAATTGTAAAGGTTCCTAAGCTACTGAAATTCAAAAAAAGAGAAAATTTGTGAAAGAAACGAGGGTTTTGTTTCATTTTGGGAGTAGTGCAACCCACTGCGTGACCTTTCTGCACAGAGCGACCCCTCTCATGACCCATAATGCGACCCTTCTGTGAAATTTGCAGTTTTTTTGAAAGGAAAGGTTTCTTCATGGTTTCGAGACAAATTTTCAATTTTTCCAGCTTCCAAATATTGTTCAAAGACTTATAAACTTCCACAAACAGTAAGTGATCATCTACACCATCTTCTCAAGCAATTTCATTGAGCATAAAGTGATTTCTTCTCAGGGTTTTCTCCAGCAAAGTTTTTAGCAGTTTTCATTTTCCATTGTTTTAGTGAATGAATCATAGCCTTTACTGTCTTACGCTATCACTTACCCTCCATGAAGTCCTAACTAAACATTTCCTATCATTCCATACTCATTCACCACCGATTTCATCAAACCCTAGTCTTCCACTACGTTTTCATTGCAAGAAATGACAAACTCCTCACTTCCCCATATTCATCTAATGAAATAGAATTACAGTTTTAACATCATACTTCACCTTGCTTCCTCAAACCTTTGAGGAAACTCCCACATCATTATTACACTCATCTTTTCTTTCAAAATCATTGTGTCCTTATTATTCAAACCCTAAAATCCATCTTTTCCATCAAGATCCTATGGCTAGGGTACTATCCTTCAACAAATTTCATGGAGAGTGAAAGAGAGAGTGAAAAGAAAGTGCACAAGGGAGGACATCATTCAAGGTTTGAGCCATCCAACCTGAGAGAAGTCAATTATTTTCCATTTGCCAAAAGATGTTTTAGAAACACTGGTTGTATGAAGTTTTGTGAGAAGATCCGAGAGGTTGATTGTCATGTTCCTTTGACACGACTTTTTGTCCACAATTTCAACATAGACAAGGCTGTCATAACAGGTACATAGTTAAGTGTTTCAACAAACATTATTTCTTTAGCCACAGGTATTCCAGATCATGTTGAAACTTGGTTCAAGGGCATGGAATTAGACCTCGATGACTGTAAATTTTTCCTAAAACCAAATGTCAGAGATGCTCCTAAGCATGTTTTTCATTTTATACATCTTCTTGACAAGTATGCTCCTTTGATGAAGCTGATTATGAGATATTTTACATGCAAAGGGAGATTTTCTAGATTATATAGGTATCATGTCAGGTTGCTAATGCACTTCACTTCTACAAAAACACTTAATTTGTCCAACTTTCTGTTTAGAAGCTTGGTGAAGATGACTGAAAATATTCAGACCATGGGAAAGGCACATATCACCAATTTGTTTCACCATAGTTTGATTAAAATTGTGGTTGTGCATCAACTTTCAACAAAGAAAGCCACTTGGGAAACTTTATTGGAGAAACTGAAAACTGCTCCTATCATTAGTCCCACTGTTTCTCTTAGCAAAACAACACCATCATGGTCAATGTCAGCACAACCAATGGAGGTTGGCTCTTCAAGAAAACATGTTGAGTTTTCAAAGGCACCTAGGCTCGAGGTGACCAAGACATATCAGAGAGAGAAGATGCTTGTGTTTGCTCCACACATAGTGGAAGGTGCCAAGACTACATCATTAGGACATGGATCACCATCACAACCTAAGACATCCTTACAGGATAAGGGGCCATCACATCTTGGCACTGATGTGATAGAAATAAAGGGAAATGGTGAATTTACACTAGAAAACCACATCATGATGGAAAAAGATGCTGAAATCAAAGAGATGAAAGATAAGTTATCAAAATCTAAGTTTGTCATTTCATTTTTAGAGCAAGAAAATGAGCAGTTAAAGGTAAATCAACTTCTTTTAGGAAAACTAAAAAAAGATGCTAATAACAAAGCAATAATCCACATAGATGATCAAGAGGAACATGAAAGTCAAATGGTAAGGAAAATACCAAGAACCATGAGTCTTTTCAAAGCACTACAACAACAAAAGGAGGAGTCCCCATCCAAAGAGCCAATATCATTACATGACCAAATTATGGCATATTTTGACAACAACAGGGAATATTGGCTTGGAAGGATAAATGACCACTCGGAGAAGCTGATAAAAAGGGAAAATAGAGACAACAAGTTGAGGAGACACATAGCTATTCACTACCACACAGAGAATCAGGTTGCAAAAATCAGAATTAGGCAAAGTAAATTGCAAGAAGTCCAAGACAAGAGAAGAGAGTTAATAAAAAGGGGTCAAGGAGTGAAATTGTGGTTGAATCATCCTTGGATGTTTATCCTATCATCCATAGGAGTCAAGGGACAAATTTTGAAAATTTTCGAGCATTTTAAAAAATTTTGAAATTTTGCAAAAATTGACACACATAAGCGTTGTGCAGAGGCGCGACCCTTTCTCCCAGGGCATCAAAATCAATTTTTTTCTACATGGATGGATGAATCTTGATAAATACATGCAAAATGTGAATTTTTTTTTCATGACAGCTTCTAATTTTGATGAAAAACTAAAAAAACCTCGCCTTTTTCATACTTCTGCGACAAATTTTGACCAGGCATGGCGTTTCTGAGTGAGATTGGAAAATTCAGTTTTTGGAGGCCTTCCCATGGGGATTTTCTTGATTTTGATATCTCATTGGAAATTAGACACGTGGGGATACTTGAACTAGTTTCCAGAATTCAAAATGGACTCTTAAAAGTTGGCCAAAAACAACACTAAACCGACACGACGCTTCTACTAAAAATGTTGTTTTTCTACAGGCTGGTGTGACCCATCTGTTTCCTAGCGTGACCCATCTGAAATGGCAAAATTTTGAGAAATGATCATGCAAATATGGTATCAAATTTTATATTTTGTGATCTATTAAGTATATTTTGTGCTTCTTATTTGGTTTTTGCCTCTCGTTATGAGGAAATTTGTAATCAATGAGTGAGATATGCTCTCCTAAACTCTTGTCTAAATTGTGGAAATTGTTTCAACCATCCTAGTCTTTAGGTGATGACTCATCAAATGCATTTATGATGGGATTTGAATAAAACTTCGACTTGATGAGGTGTCATATTTTTTATTTTCCATATATACACTTGATGAATTCATTAGAAGGGTTGGACATGTGAGAGTGATAGCTCGGAAGCTAGTGTACTATTTTGACAGTAATAAAATCAGAAGTTGCAGCTATTTTACAGGGATTCCTGTGTTATGGTTAATGTTCCTTTCTTTTCTATTTTTTCTTATGTGAATATTTATTATGCCATATTCCTTTCTTATGATGCTAGATCTCTAAAAATATCTAACATGATTAATTGGATTCAATGCTTTGTTTTATTTGAGTTTTAGCAGTTATGTGTTTATTTTCTAGTCAGTGAATTCATATCTTATGCTCACTAATTCATTTATCTTCAGTTCCTTCATCCTTACACTACAACGATATGCTTTTGGGACATTGGTTATAGCTACCTTTCCCCTTTTGAAAGTTCTGCAACTGATTCCTCAGATTTATTTTCCTAGCTCCAGGATTTCATCTTCCAATCCAACAAAAACCATAATTTCAAAACCCTCATTGATATGAAATATCTAGCCTAAAATCCTTTTGCATTACAATTTAGATTATTAAGTGTTACCTTAGAGAGAGACCTCTCTGGTTTGGTTGGGCTACATACCAAACCAAAATCTTGGTCTATGGTTACCTCTGTTGGTCTCCTTCTCGGCCTTGGGAGTACTGGTGGAGTGATAACAGATACCAATACCAATACCATACCATACCATACCAATACCTATACCAATTCCATAACAATACCATACCATACCATACCATACCAATACCATACTAATACAATACAATAGCATACCATACCAATAACATACCAATACCATACCATTGCATACCAATAACAATACTGATACCATACTAATACCGTACCATTGCATACCAATACCAATACAATTGCATACCATTGCACGACAATGATATGCATACCAATACCATACTATACCATACCAATACCAATACCATACCATACAATGCCATACCAATACCAATACCAATACCATTGCATGGCAATGGTATGCATTGGAAATGATATGCATACCAATACCAATACCATACCATACCATACCATACAAATACCAATATTGATACCATACCAATACCATTGGCAATGGTATGCATTGGCAATTATATGCATACCAATACCATACCAATTCTATACCAATACCAATACCAATACCATACCACACCATACCAATACCATACCAATACAATATCATACCAATACCAATGCCAATACCAATACGATACCATTGAATACCAATACCAATACCATACCATTGAATACCAATACCAATACCATACCAATACCATACCATTGCGTGCCAATACCAATACCATTGCATAACATTGCATGCCAATACCAATACCATTGAATGGAAATGGTATGCATACCAATACCATTTCCAATACCATACCATACCATACAAATAATATTTCCAATACCAATACCAATACCAATACCATACCATTGCATACCAATATCAATACCATTGCATACCACAATGGTATGCATTGGCAATGATATGCAAACCAATACCAATACCAATACAATACCATATCATACCAATACCAATACCAATAGATAGCCAAAAACGCCCGACAGAGTGTTCTTGAAAATCAATCTCATATTTAGAAAGTGCACTATGCTTCATTGACCAAAACCCTAGTGCCATAGATACTCCAAAAAATGGTTTTCTGGTCGACAAAATGATAGTGTAGGGGCTCCACTAGATGAAAACCAGTGCTCTTAATCCAATTCAACTAAAGGTTCGTGCATCTGAGTCTCGATTTGAGTTTTATCGCGAGTTGCAACTCACCTACTCAAGCCATTTAGGGACATGTGGTCAATTTGGTCCAGGGTCATAAAATCCAAACCGAGTAGCATAACGAACTTCCGTAAGCTCCCGTAAGTCTGTTTGGAAAAGGCCCAAACAACTACACTAGCTAAAAAGACTCGACACAGTGTTCTTGAAAATTGACCTCCTCTTTAGAAATTTCACTTTGCCTCATTGACCAAAACCCTAGTGTTGGAGATACTCCAACAAATGCTTTTTCGGTCGACAGAATGATAGCGTAAGAGCCCTAATAGCTGAAACCCAGTGCTCCAGATCCAGTGCAACTGACGATACGTGCAATTGAGTCATGGTTTGAGTTTTATCGATAGTTACAACTCGCCTCCTCAAGCCATTCAAGGACATGTGGCCATTCAAGGACATGTGGCCAATTTGGTCCAGGGGCATAAAATCCAAACCGAGCAACATAATGGATTTATGTAATCTCCTGCAAGTATGTTTGACCAAGGCCCATGCGACTACACTAGCAAAAAACGCCCGACAAAGTGTTCTTGAAAATCGACCTCATCTTCAGAAATTGCACTATGCCTCATTGACCAAAACCCTAGTGCCGGAGCTACTCCAACAAATGATTTTTCGATCGACAGAATGATAGCTTAGGGGCCCCACTAGCTGAAACCCAGTTCTCTTAATCCAATGAAACTGACAATTTGTGCATATGAGTCACGATTTGAGTTTTATTGTGAGTTGAAACTCGCCTCCTCAAGCCATTTAGGGACATGTGGTCAATTTGGTCTGGGGGCATAAAATACAAATCAACTAGCATAACAAACTTCTGTAAGCTCCCACAAGTCTATATTGGCAAGGCCCACATGACTACACTAGCCAAAAAGACCCGACACAATGTTCTTTAAAAGGGACCTCCTCTTCAGAAATTGCACTATGCCTCATTAACCAAAATCCTAGTGTTGGAGACACTCCAACAAGTGCTTTTTAGGTCGACAAAATGATAGCATAGGAGCCCCAATAGCTGAAACCCGGTGCTCCGGATCCAATGAAACTGACAGTTTGTGCATCCGAGTCCCGATTTGAATTTTATTGATAGTTACAACTCGCCTTCTCAAGCCATTCAAGGACATGTGGCCAATTTGGTCTGGGGGCATAAAATCCAAACCAAACAACATAATGGAGTTTCGTAAGGTCCCGCATGTCTGTTTGGCCAATGCCCATGCGACTACACTAGAAAAAAATGCTCGACAGAATGTTCTTGAAAATTGACCTCATATTCAGAAATTGCACTATGCCTCATTGACCAAAACCCTAGTGACGAAGATACTCCAAAAAATGGTTTTTCGGTCAACGAAATGATAGCGTAGGGGCCCCATTAGTTGAAAATTAGTGCTCTTAATCCAATGCAACTGACGGTTCATGCATCTAAGTCCTAGTTTGAATTTTATTGCGATCTGCAACTCGCCTCCTCAAGCCATTTAGGGACATGTGATCAATTTGATATGGGGGCATAAAATCCAAACCGAGTAGCATAATGGACTTTTGTAAGCTCTCGCAAGTCAATTTAGCCAAGGCCCACGTGACTACACTAGCCAAAAAAACTCGACATAGTTTTCTTTAAAATCGACCTCCTCTTCAGAAATTGCACTATGCCTCATTGACCAAAACCCTAGTGTTGGCCGAGATACTCCAACATATGGTTTTCTGATCGATGGAATGATAGTGTAGGAGCCCCAATAGCTGAAACCCGATGCTACGGATCCAATGCAACTGATGGTTCATGCATCCGAGCCCCGTTTTGAGTTTTATCGATAGTTGCAACTCACCTCCTCAAGCCATTCAAGGACATGTGGCCAATTTGGTCCAGAGGCATAAAATCCAAACCGAGTAGCATAATGGAGTTTCGTAAGCTCCCGTAAGTCTGTTTGGCCAAGGCCCATGCGAATACACCAGAAACAAATGCTCGACAGAGTGTTCTTGAAAATCAACCTCATCTTCAGAAATTGCACTATGCCTCATTAACCAAAACCCTAGTTTCAGAGATACTTCAACAAATGGTTTTTCGGTCGATGAAATGATAGTGTAGGGGCCCCACTAGTTGAAACATAGTGCTCTTAATCTAATGCAACTGACGGTTCATGCATCTGAGTCCTAGTTATATTTTTATCGCGAGTTGCAACTCGCCTCCTCAAGCCATTTAGGGACATGTGGTCAATTTGGTCCGGGGGCATAAAATCCAAACCAAGTAGCATAACAGACTTCCATAAGCTTATGCAAGTTTGTTTTGCCAAGGCCCATGTGACTACACTAGCCAAAAATACTTGACACAGTGTTCTTGAAAATCGACCTCCTCTTAAAAAATTGCACTATGCATGATTGACTAAAACCCTAGTGTTGGAGATACTCTAACAAATTGTTTTTCGGTCGATGAAATGATAGGATAGGAGCCCCAATAGTTGAAACCAGGTTCTCTCTAGATCCAATGTAACTAACGATTCATGCATTCGAGTCTCAGTTTGAGTTTTATCGATAGTTGCAACTCGCCTCCTCAAGCCATTGAAGGACATGTGGCCAATTTGGTTCGGGGGCATAAAATCCAAACCGAGTAGCATAAAAGAGTTCCATATGCTCCCACAAGTCTGTTTGGACAAGTTCCATGCAACTACACTAGCAAAAAACATTGACATAGTGTTCTTGAAAATTGACCTCATCTTCAGAAATTGCACAATGCCTCATTGACCAAAACCCTAATGTCGAAGATACTCCAACAAATGGTTTTTCTGTTGACAAAATGATAGCGTAGGGGCCCAACTAGTTGAAACCCAGTGCTCTAAATCCAATGAAACTAATGGTTTGTGCATCCGAGTCCCGATTTGATTTTTATCGTGAGTTGCAACTTGCCTCGTCAAGCCATTCAGGGATATGTGACCAATTTGGTCCAGGGGCATAAAATCCAAACTGAGTAGCATAACAAACTTCCAATACCAATACCAATACCAATACCAATACCATATCAATACAAATACCAATATTGTACTATACCATACCAATACCATATCAATACAAATACCAATACCGTACTATACCATACCAATACCAATACTAATACCATACCATACATAATTGCACCTAAAAAGAAGGTTGAAGTCAATAGGGGTGATAAAAATTGCTACATTTTTGCTAAGCCAACCATGTATAACTAAATGATGCAAAGGTACCAAAATATAAATACCTAGTTCAAATCCACTCATCTATGAAACATCAATTCAAAAATCTTATTAGATTTATCAAGAGTAATTAAAATCATGGAAGTGTTTGTATCCTCAAAACATTAAACAAGAATCCATGTGGTTGAAAAATCAATGATCATAAGAGTGGTCCAAGGTATCATTTTCAAGTGTGATATGTGGTGCTAGTAGGCAAGAATCAAATATATTTCTAGAGGAGATGGAGTCTAAGGGCATGCTAGTGGAGTGAGTAGCTTAGGTAGGAAGTCAATAGGAGAACTAAAGTGGGGAATACCAATACCATACCAATACTATACCATACCAATACCAATAGCATACCATACCATACCGATACCAATAACAATACCATACTATACCATACCATACCATACCATACACATATCAATACCGTACTATACCATACCAATACCATACCATACCATACCAATACCATACCATTGCATACCAATACCAACACCAATGCATGGAAATGGTATGCATTGGCAATGATATGCATACCAATAAAATACCAATACCAATACCAATACCATACCATACCATACCAATACCAATACCATTTCATTTCCAATACCAATACCAATACCAATATGCATTGCCAATACCAATACCAATACTAGTATGCATTACCAATACCATAACAATACCGATAACATACCATACCATATTGATACCAATAACAATAGCATACTATACCATACCATACAAATATCAATACCATACTATACCATACCAGTACCAATACCAATACCAATACCATACCAATACCAATACCATACCAATACCAATACCATACCATTGCATACCAATACCAATACCAATACAATTGCATACCAATGCATGGAAATGGTATGCATTGGCAATGATATGCATACCCATACAATACCAATACCAATACCAATACCATTGCATTTCCAATACCAATACCAATACCAATATGCATTGTCAATACCAATACCAATACCAGTATGCATTACCTATACCAATACCAATATGCATTGCCAATACCCTTATGCATTTCCAATACCAATTCCAATACCATTGCGTACCAATACCATACCATACCATACTATACTATACCATACCAATATCAATACCATACTATATCATACCATACCATACCATACCATACCAATACCAATACCATACCATACCATACATAATTGCACCTAAAAAGAAGGTTGAAGTCAATAGGAGTGATAAAAATTGCTACATCTTTGCTACATTTTTTCTAAGCCAACCATGGATAACTAAATGATGCAAAGGTATGGAAATATCAATATCTAGTTCAAATCCACGCATCTATGAAACATCAATTCAAAAATCTTATTAGATTTATCAAGAGTAATTAAAATCATGGAAGTGTTTGTATCCTCAAAATATTAAACAAGAATCCATGTGGTTGAAAAATCAATGATCATCAGAGTGGTCCAAGGTGTCAATGTCAAGTGCGATATGTGGTGCTAGTAGGCAAGAATAAAAGATATTTCTAGAGGAGATGGAGTCTAAGGGCATGCTAGTGGACTGGGTAGCTTAGGTAGGAAGTCAATAGGAGAACTAAAGTGGAGGTTATCCCAAGGACCATTAAAATAAGGTATAGCATCAAATAATTTTTCATCATCATCGAAATTCATGGTTAATGAGGAAAGAGCACTTTAACACATGGGAAAAGAGAGTGGATTGGTGGCTCCCAAGTGTGAAGCTACAATATCAATTTGCAAGTCTAAGTTGCTCAAAGGATTCAAAGACTCATACTATATCAGTGGAGGTTGTGCAAATGGTGGTAGTGGTCACATAAGGAATTTTTGATTTAGATCATGATTCAACCAAACCATAGGGATTATTAAGCCCTAAACAGTGTCTCATTACCATTAATTGGGACATATTACATTAGTAATGTTATTTTATTTATGTCGGCTTTATTCCATTACTTGTAATTATACCTCCTAGTCTCCTATATATACCAAGGAGACATTTTCATTTTGAATCATCTGGTAATTGAACATTTATGTGGGCATAAGGAGGTTGCCCCCTTAAAGAGGCTTATTATCTGAATTTATCTCTTTTTCAAGGCGTTGAGTACTTATTCTGAGGTTTTCTATGCTATATTGATATTTGGTTCCTAACATATGGTATCAGAGCTCAAGGTCTTAGGGTTTCGCTGCTACATCTGAGACACCTTGGAATTTTTGCTATAAATTTTTTTGTACAATGTTTCAGAAGGAACTACTAGGAGGATATTTAGTAGACAGATCAAGGTACGTTGGGTTAAAATTTCAGCTCCCGAGGCCTTATACTTTCGGAGATACAACTTGTGCAAGATAGGATTCTGGAATCATCCTGAACTGAGTCATTGCGGAATTTTTGCTATAAATTTTTTTATGTAATGTTTCAGACCCTGAACTTCGGAGGATATTCATAGAAATTAGGAAGGTATCTATGGTAAAAATTTCAGTTTCTGGGTCATCTTACATTTATAGATACACCATATGGAAGATAGGGTATCTGACTAGTCCTATTGACTAGTCTCAAGAAGGTGTTCGAGGTAAAACAATCATAACTTCTTCCTAGAGTATCCAAATTGAGTGAGACTAGTTGCATTGGATAATGGACAGTCTGTAGTATTTCTGGTGTGAGTTTCAGAATTTTATATCAATTATTTTGTGCGGGGCATGCTATATAAGTGAGATATCCGGGAAAGGACAAAAATCATCAAGTTGTGGGGAAGTTACCATAAATTCCACTTGGCACATCCAATTTTGATCAGACCTATGGCATTGCAGAGAAGAAATATTAGAGACCTACAAAAAAGAAAATTTCATACTCATAAGGGCCGAAATATTTGAGTTACAATAAAAGGAATATTGTCTAGCAGAACCACCTCAAAATCAAGGTTTAAAGTGATACTCGACCAACATGCCACCAAAAAAGGGAACTTCTACACCAAATAAGCCTCCAGACAATCCTACTTGGACTCTTGATGAAGGTGAAGAAATGCGTAGGGACATAAATGATTTACAAAAGAAGACAATAACAAAAGATGAACTACAAGAGATGGAAGCTAAGTTGGAGGCAAAGATGGATGGTTTAAAAGAGGAGATCTTGGAAGTATTGAAAAATCTTGTAATAGAGAGGACACCTGAAAGTCAAAATGTATCCCATGAAATTCATGATGAGGACACAAGGAAGGTGAATCAAGAATGGAGAAACTCCAACTTTGGGTTGAATACCAACCATGTTCCTAAGATCGATATGAGGAAGTTTAATGGCAAGGACCCTATCACATGGATACTTCAGATGGAGCATTTATTTGATCTACATAATGTGCCACATACACAAAAGGTATGAATTGCTTCTTTATATTTAGAACCCAATCAATTTGTATGGTATAGATGGATTTGTTCTCGCAAATCACTCGTCACTTGGACAATTTTCACCGAAGAAATGATAGCACACTATGAGGATACAAGGAGCAATACCTTCTTTAGCCAATTAATAAAACTCAAGCAAAAGAGTTCAGTTACATAGCACATTGAGAACTTCTAAAGATTGAATACAAAGGTAACATAAATTCTAGATGAGCACTTGATTGATGTATTCATAGGAACTTTAAGAGATAACATTCAACATGAGGTTCGCCTTTGGGAACCCAAATCATTGGAGAATGCATTTAGAGTAGCAAGAAATGTTGAAAGTAAAAATATGGCTATGGCTACAAGAAGGACCAATCCTAACATCTATAGAGAGAATAATGCTCCTTCTTCTAAAACACCTCAACCTACAACGTTGACACCTCAACAATTGGAGGAAAGAAAATCAAAAGGTTTATGATTTAATTGTGACAACAAGTACAGTAAGGGACATAAGTGTGGTGAGAATAAATTATTCTACATAGATTGTGAAGAGGAAGAAGAACAAGAACAAGAACAAGAACAAGAACCATATCAAGATGAAAACCTAGAATCAATTTCGTAATATCGAAGGATATATCAAAAAGAAAAAGGTAATAGTCCTAATTGATTCTGGCAGTACTCATAATTTCATTCACTATAAATTAGCCAAAGATCTTAATTGCTTTGTATATCCAACACCAGAGTTTCAAGTATCACAGGGAAACCCGGTAAGGTGATAAGCTCTAATGGCATAACCAAATTATTGAAAAAGGGGCATCAAGGTGTTATTGCACAACTATGCTCACTATATGTTCAAACATCTAAGCCATCTATTCCTCTAGATCTCCAAGGGATCATTGATAAGCATTCCAAAGTATTTGAAGATATTCCCAAAGGTCTTCCACCCACTCGAAATCATGATCATGATATTCACCTAATTCCTAGGAGTGTTCCTCCTAACATCAGGCCATACAGATACCCTTATGCCCAAAACAGTGAAATTGAGAGCATGGTTGAAGAAATGTTAGAGGCTGGCATTATTAAACCTAGCCAAAGTTCTTACTCTGCACCGGTGGTAATGGTATTCAAGAAAGATGTCTCATGGCGTATGTGTCCAGATTATAGAGAGCTCAACAAGATCACTATTAAAGATAAGTTTCCCATTCCCATCATTGATGAATTGTTAGATGAACTACATGGAGCAATCTATTTCACAAAGTTAGATCTTCGTTCAGGGTATCATCAAATTAGAATGAAGGAAGAAGATATTCCAAAAAAACAATTTCGAACTCATGAAGGCCATTATGAATTTTTGGGCATGCCTTTTGGCCTTACAAATGCACCTTCCACATTCCAAGGGTTGATGAATTCCATTTTCAAGCCCTTCCTTCGAAAATTTTTGTTAGTATTTTTTGATGATATACTAATCTATAGCAAGTCTTGGGAAGATCATGTGCGACATGTTGACAAGGTGCTACAACTACTAAAGGAGAAACAACTATATGCCAAACCATCCAAATGTTTCTTTGGAGTGAAGGAGGTAGAGTATTTGGGTCATATTGTATCTCATGAAGGTGTAAAGGTAGACCCTACAATATTAAGGCCATGATGGACTGGCCGATTCCCAAAACATTGAAGAATCTTAGAGGATTTTTTGGTTTGAGAGGTTACTACCGCAAGTTTGTTCGGCACTATGGAAGAATAGCAGCACATTTAACAACACTAACTAAGAAGGATGGATTTTCATGGACTCCATAGGCAACTAAAGCTTTTGAACAACTTAAAGAGGTGATGTGAAAAGCTCCTGTCTTGACCACTCCAGACTTCACAAAAACCTTTATTGTGGAATGTGATGCCTCGGGAAATGGAATTGGTTATGTCCTAATGCAAGAAGGAAGGCCCCTAGCTTTTGAAAGTTGACCACTCAAGGGAAAGGACTTACACAAACCCATTTATGAGAAGGAAATGATGGCAATACTACACACATTGAAGAAATGGCGTCCTTACCTAATAGGTAGGCACTTCAAGGTCAAAATAGATCATGATAGTCTTAAATACTTCTTGGAACAAAGACTATCTTTAGAAGAACAACAAAAATGGGTAACCAAGATATTGGGTTATGATTTTGAAATCGTCTATAAAAAAGGGAAGCAAAATGTTGTGGCAAATGCACTCTCAAGGAAGGGTGAAGATGTTGAGGCCTTTCTCTGTGCGATCTCGATCATCCAACCCGATTGGATAATAGAAGCAAAGGATGAATAGAAGAATGACGAAAAAGTGTGGACTCTCATTCAAAGGTTGCAGCAGAATTCCAGTACATCAGATACATTTACATGGAAAAATGATTCACTATGGTACAAAGATTGCTTATATTTAAGTAAGAACTCCTTATTCAAACAAAATGTACTATTGGAATTGCACACCTCTCTAGTAGGAGGGCACTCGGGATTTTTAAAAACCTACCATAGGGTCAAGAATAAATTTTTTGGGGATGGCCTTAAAAGTGATGTTCAAAGGTTTGTGGCAGAATGTTTGGTTTGCCAACAAAATAAGGTGGAAACAATTAAGACCCCAAGTCTTTTACAACCATTAGCCATCCCAAGTCAGCACTGGGAGGAGGTTTCCATGGATTTCATCACAGGGTTACCGAATTCTGAAGGAAAGAGTGTCATCATGGTGATTGTTGATCGACTAACCAAGTACACACACTTTTGTGCACTCTCTCATCCCTTCAAAGCTAGTACAGTTTCCACCACATTCATGGAGATAGTTCAAAAGCTACATGGTAGCCCAAAGATTATTGTAAGTGACGGAGATCCCATCTTCATTGGACATTTTTGGACAAAATTATTTTCTTGTTTGGGTACTTAATTGGCTCATAGCTCATCTTATCATTCTCAATCTGATGGACAAACCAAGATAGTGAACAAATGTCTTGAAGGATACCTTCGTTTCATTGTCTCTGATAGACAAACACAATGGTTCAAATGGTTACCCTTGGCAGAATGGTGGTATAACACTTCCTTTCATACTGCAACAAAAATGACACCATTTATGGCACTCTATGGATACCACCCTCCTTCCATCACTTCTTATCTAAAATAAAAATCTAAGGTTCAAGCAGTGGAAGATAACATCGAGCATCAACAACAAGTTCTCCAAATATTAAAGGACAACCTGACCATGGCACATAATCACATGAAACAACAAGCAGATCAACAACGTAGTGAAAGAAGTTTTGAATTAGGGGATTGGGTATTTTTAAGACTACAACCATACAAACAGATGTCCCTCAAGCAAGCCAAGAAGGATAATAAATTATCACCAAAGTACTATGGCCCTTATAAGGTGTTGCAAAAGATTGGTACTATGGCATACAAGTTGGAGTTGTCTGCATCTTCACGAGTACACCAGTTTTCCATGTTTCATGCTTAAAGAAGGTTATAGGGGACACGATCCCAGTTCAATCTATATTTCCAGAGCTTGTCGAGGAAGGAAAAATCACTGATACAAGAATTCGTCAGTTGAGGAATAGATCCATTTCAGAGTATCTCATTAAATGGAGGAAACTACCAGCTGAAGATTCCACTTGGGAAGATGAGTCTTTTATACAGAAGCATCCATATTTACTCAAGCGTTACAGACAACACTTGTCTCAAGGGGAGGGGCATGTTAAGCCCTAAATAGTGGCTCATTACCCCTTAATTGGGGCATATTACATTAGTAATGCTATTTTATTTATGTCGGCTTTATTCCATTACTTGTGATTATACCTCTTAGTCTCCTATATATACCAAGGAGACATTTTTATTTTGAATCATTTGGTAATTGAACATTTATGTGGGCATAAGGAGGTTGCCCCCTCGAAGAGGCTTATTATCTGAATTTCTCTGTTTTTCAAGCGTTGAGTACTTATTCTGAGGTTTTCCTATGCTATATTGATATTTGGTTCCTAACAGGGATAGATAGCGAATGAGCTACTAAAGGTGAGACATTGTCTTGAGTAATGTTGTAGTTGAGAACTACATGTGATTGGATCAATGGTGGATCACCTTTTAGGCCCAAAATGGACACCTTTTGACCAGATTTAGGTGCAAGCCCTAGTGTTTTTTGCGCCCACTAAGGCAACCATAGTTGATTACATTAAGGAGATAAATTGATGCTAAACTAGGCGTAGCTGGCGCCCAATTTAACGCTAACTGATATGTAGAAATTTAAAAAAACAAAAATACTCGCGGGCAAGGGGACGGATGTGCCCACTGATATGTAAAACCCAAAAAACACATATATCTGCAGGCAAGGGGACGAATTTGACATTTTGGAGGGGAAGAATTAAAAAAACACGAATTGGGAGTTTCCTATGGCGAATGGATAAAGATTGTAACCTGTCCAACTGAATTCCCTTCTACATTTCGACTCCAACACTATTTGAGTGTTTTCCAGGGTGAATGGAGATAGAGCATGATAGTTCAAGTTAATTTCTTGTTGCATTTCGACTCCAACACGTTTTGGGTGTTTCTTAGGGTGACTCCAACATGACTTAGGTGTTTCTTAGGGCGAGAGGAGATAGTCTGCGACCATACCAACTCAATTTCAAACTACAATTGGACTCCAACACGATTTGAGTGTTTCCTAGGGCGAAGGGAGACTAGCTGTGAGCATACCAACTAATTTTCAAACTAGATTTGGACTCTAACACGATTTGGGTGTTTCCTAGGGCGAACAGAGATAGGGTAAGACCATAGCACAATTTGGGGGTTTCCTAAGGGAGAACTGAGATTTTCAGGTAAAACAATTATCAATTTTCACAATTCAACCTCTTTGCATATAAATTTCCTCATATTTTATGGTCTATTTGAGTTTGACATTTTTTTATCCTTGTTAGAATAGAAAAAAAAAGACCAGGAAGAAGAGAGAAGAAATAAGCACCTTCAAAAATCGTCACAAAGTCCACTTGCCCAAATCCTGATAGAAGGGATTTGCCCTAGCTTGCTTAAAATTTCAAGTAGAGGGAAGGAAACAAATTCTATCCATAATGAGGTAAGTCCTTCTCAATTTATAGATTTTTAATTGTCTCATTTTATTTTATTTTATTTTTGGTTATTTATTTTTTATTAAAAAATTTAACACAAAAAAAATATTTTATATATCTAAGGACATGAGACTTACCATGAGAAAGATGAATTGGCTTCCATATTGGGGATAGAGGCCATAAAAAACTTGACGGTGTGGACTTGAAAACGTTTGCAAAATACATAGAAAAACGATCCACTAAGACCCATGAGACATTGCAAGCAAATCAACCCTGTGAAAGGGAATCAAATGATTCCCCAACCACTCTTGAATCGAGCAGAAAATCAAGGAGGAAATCATATACGATGACCTATAAGAATATATAACAGAGAGTGGTGACCTCCAATGTTAAAGATGTTGGCAAATATTGAGCAAGCAACGAATGCGTGTTGAGAGTTGTTGTCATTGATGGCAAATGTGCAGACAACGAATGGTTGTTGTCATTGATGGGTTTGTATCAGACAGATTGAACCAAGATCACGGCTCAATCGTAACCATTGAATCCAAAATGAATCTGGACCGTAGTTTACAGCTCTTGTCGGAGAGAGGATCTGATCCGTCAAATCGGAAGCAGACACCCGTCAGCCATCATATCTGCAGAAGCTGCGAGGGAGATAAGCGTGACAGTGATCGAGCACCACCAGGAGAATCTTGACAGGTGGATTCATTGGAGAATCAACTATCGGGACTTTGAAATGTACAATTCACCCGACAATGAAAACCCCGAAATCGCGATATGCAATTTCGCGATTTGATCACAGCTCGTATCGGAGTTTCGGGGATCCCGAATTCAAAAGGGCAAGAACACAATGTAGGTAGAATCCCGATTTCGCGATATGCGAAATCACGAATGAATATGGACCGTCAGATCCAGAAATGATCAGGACCGTTGATCAAAGGGTGGATCAGCAATTGGGGATCGAGACTTTGAAATGCCAAAATATTTTAACATGAAGAACTCCGAAATCGCGATATGCGATTTCGTGATTTAATTGCAGTCGTCAAATCAATATGAGATATGGACCGTTGATCAAACTCCACATCAGAGTGTCGCAATTCGGGACTTTGAAAGGAAAAAAACATAATGTCGATATTGCGATATGCGAAATCGCGATTTAATCACAGCCGCTGGATAAAGAAGTGATCTGGACCGTGGATCTGACTTCTTCGTGGAGTTTCGAGAATCGGGATTTGTAAGTGACAAAAACTCTGATCGCCAAGAGTGTCGATTTCGCGATGAGTAAATTCCCGATTCAATCTGAACTGTCAGATTTGATTATGATATGATCGTTGATTTGACCGCCTTATGGAATTTTGTGTATCGTGATTTATAAGTGAAAAGAACATTGAACATGAGGAATGCCAAAACCCGATTTAAAAAGGAAAGAATAATAAACGTCATCCAACGGTGCAGATATAACTTGACTGTAATCGGAGGGTTGTTGTTCTTTCTCACACATTAACGCTTCAGTTATGAATCTGTTAAGATGATGACGAATCGGTTAGTGTTTCAGTTGCTAGGACAGGTGTTCTTGTTTCGACTGAGGGTAGGCAAAGTACAACCATCGGGAAGGTATGCATAAAAGAAGATGAGACAGATTGTTAGAGGTTGGTTGTTCTGGAGTGAAAATGAATAAACAGTAAGAAAAAGAAAAGGAGCAGAGGCATAGTATGAATTTGAGCAAAGGTGTAGAGGGAGATGAAATGCAAAGCAGAATCAGAGAAGAATGACAAATAGAGCAGAAGCAGAGCAGAATGACAGAAAAAGTTGATGCATAACAGACCTACTAAACAAACAGAAGAAGAAAAGAATTGCAGAACAGTTTGTTGAAGATCAGATACAGAGAAAGATTGGTAAGAATTGATTTATCTGTGTAGTTGTTTGTGTATTCATTATTTAATACTTAGGGAGGTTGGGAGGTGCTCGGGAGGACTGTTGTCCTCAGAGGTTCAAGTGGGTGCTTGAACACAGGGAGTTGTAGCTTCCATCTAGTTGCAGCCAGAGAAATCAGGGTGGCAGGGTGGTGCTAGGGAGAACAAGTGTTCTCTGTTATACAGGTTGGAGCCTGTGTAACTGGAAGTTGGTGTTTCCATCCAGTTGGTGCTGGAATACTTAGGGAGTTGGTGCTTCCTTCTAGTGAGTGCTAGAGAAACCAGAGAGTTGGTTCTCTCAAACAAGTTGCAGCTTGTAAAACAGAGTTAGCAGCCTCACATTGAGTTGGTGCTCAATTGTAAATGATGTACAGAACTGAAAAAGACTGCCTATCATTTCGAAGAAGAAGAGGTTTTCTCCCTTTATGGGTTTCCTCGTGAAAATCTGTCTCTGTG
>ML786493.1:164441-184451 GCA_009831015.1 Picea engelmannii | reverse complement strand
CATACCAATACCAATACCATACCATTGTGTACCAATACCAATACCAATACCATTGCATACCATTTCATGGAAACGGTATGCATTGGCAATGATATGCATACCAATACCATACCAATACATACCAAAACCAAAACCAAAACCAATATGCATTTCCAATACCCTTATGCCTTGCCAATACCAATACCAATACCATTGCATACCAATACATCCAATACCATTGCATACCAATACCAATACCATATATGCACGATACCATACCATACCATACTAATACAATACCATACCATAACATACCAATACCAATACCACTACCATACCATTGTGTACCAATACCAATACCATTGCATACCATTGCACGACAATGGTATGCATTGGCAATGATATGCATACCAATACCCTTATGCCTTGCCAATACCATTGCATACCAATACCAATACAAATACCATACCATACCAATACCAATACCATACCATACCAATACCGTACTAGTGCAATACCATACCATACCATACCGGTAACATACTAATACCAATACCATACCATTGCATACCAATAACAATACCAATACCATACCAATACCGTACCATTGCATACCATTGCCAATGCATGGAAATGGTATGCATTAGCAATTATATGCATGTCAATACCATACCAATACCAATACCAATACCATTGCATACCAATATGTCCAATACCATTGCATACCATTGCATGGCAATACCAATACCATTGCACACCAATAAAAATACCAATACAATTGTCAGTACCATACCATACCATACCAATACCAATACCATTGCCAATACCATACCATACCATACCAATACCAATACCATTGCCAATACCATACCATACCATACCATACCAATACCATTGCATACCAATACCATTTCCAATACCATACGATTGCATACCAATATCATTGCATGCCAATACCAATACCAATATTTCATACCATTGCATTGCAATGGTATGAATTGACAATGATATGCATACCAATACCATACCATACCATACCATACCAATAACATTGCCAATACCAATACCAATACCATACCATTGCATACCAATATCATTGCGTACCAATATCAATACCATTTCATATGACAACGGTATGCATTGGCAATGATATGCATACCAATACCAATACAATACCATACCATACCAATACCAATATGAATACCATACCAAGACCAATACCATATCCAAAAATGCCCGACAGAGTGATCTTGAAAATCGACCTCATCTTCAGAAATTGCACTATGCTTCATTGACCAAAACCCTAGTGCTAGAGATACTCCAACAAATGATTTTTCAGTCGACGAAATGATAGCATAGGGGCACCACTAGCTAAAAACTGGTGCTCTTAATCCAATGCGGCTGACGGTTCATGCATCTGAGTCCCGCTTTGAGTTTTATCGCGAGTTGCAACTCACCTCCTCAAGCCATTTAAAGACATGTGGTCAATTTGGTCCAGGGGCATAAACTCCAAACCAAGTACCATAATGGACTTTCGTAATATCCCGCAAGTCTGTTTGGCTAAGGCCCACATGACTACACTAGCCAAAAAGACCTGACACAATGTTCTTGAAAATCAACCTCCTCTTCAGAAATTGCACTATGCCTCATTGACCAAAACCCTAGTGTTGGAGATACTCCAACAAATGGTTTTTTGGTCGAAGGAATGATAACATAAGAGCCCCAATAGCTGAAACCCAGTGCTACGGATCCAATGCAACTGACGGTTCGTGCATCCGAGTCTCAGTTTGAGTTTTATCGATAGTTGCAACTCGCCTCCTCAGGCCATTCAAGGATATGTGGCCAATTTGGTCCAAGGGCATAAAATCAAAACCAAGCATCATAATGGAGTTCCGTAAGCTCCCGCGAGTTTATTTGGCCAATTCCCATGTGACTACACTAGCAAAAAATGCTCGACAGAGTGTTCTTGAAAATTGAACTCATCTTCAGAAATTGCACTATGCCTCATTGACCAAAACCCTAGTGCCAAAGATACTATAACAAATAGTTTTTCGGTCGACGGAATGATAGCGTAGGGGCCCCACTAGTTGAAACCCAGTGCTCTTAATCCAATGCAACTGATGATCCATGCATATGAGTCTCGATTTAATTTTTATCGAGAGTTGCAACTTGCCTCCTCAAGCCATTTAGGGACATGTGGTCAATTTGGTCTGGGGGCATAAAATCCAAACCGAGTAGCATAACAGACTTCTATATGCTTCAACAAGTCTGTTTGGACAAGGCCCACATGACTACACTAGCAAAAAAGACTCGACACAGTGTTCTTGAAAATCGAGCTCCTCTTCAGAAATTGCACAATGCCTCATTGACCAAAACCCTAGTGTTGGAGATACTCCAACAAATTGTTTTCCGATCGACAAAATGATAGGGTAAGAGCCCCAATAGTTGAAACTAGGTGCTCAGGATCCAATACAACTGACGGTTCATGCATCCAAGTCCCAATTTGAGTTTTATCGATAGTTGCAACTCGCCTCCTCAAGCCATTCAAGGACATGTGGCCAATTTGGTCCGGGGGCATAAAATCCAAACCAAGCAGCATAACAAAGTTTTGTAAGCTCCCACAAGTCTGTTTGGACAAGTTCCATGCAACTGCACTAGCCAAAAATGTCGGCATAATGCTCTTGAAAATCGACCTCATCTTCAGAAATTGCACTATGCCTCATTGACCAAAACCCTAATTTCGGAGTGTAATATACAAGATATAAAAAATATGCAGAACATAAATAAAATGCTAGAAATGGCAAAATAACAGTAATATAACCAGCATAATCTCCACAATAACAGAGAAATGATATAAGAACAACAACAGAAATAACACTTTGATTTAGAAAGCAATGTTCACGAGCCTCTTCGAGGGGGAAACCTCCAGTCGAGCAACGCTCTGTTACAATAATCTCCAAGCTAGGGTTTTCATACCCTCGACCCTTATTTATACTAAATATGTCTATCAAGAGAAGAATCTAGAGGAAGATCCTTCTAGAAGCGGAAGCTTCTATTAGGTCTTCTTACATCTGCCTTATTCTATTTTATTGAAAGGCCTTATTAATATTGACCTTTATTACATCCAAATATATTGCTCTACCTATGTGCAGGTTAGGACCCTAACATGTCCTCCCCCTTAAAAACAGCTTTGTCCTCAAGGCTTGAGATGTGGAAACTGTTGTAGAATGGTAGTTGGTTCCCAAGTGGCATCTGCTGGAGTTGTATCTTTCCATTGGACTAGCACTTCCTTGATGGTTCTCTGACGCAGGCGACGCTCACGCTGGTCCAAAACTGCTTCTGGTTGTAGCCAAATGGATCCTTCTTCAACTAACTCGGAAAGGTTGGTTTGAATTTGGCACCTAGTTCCAATCACCTTCTTTAAGCATGAAACATGAAAAACAGGATGTAGCTTCGAATGACTGAGCAGAGCTAACTGATAGGCGACATGTCCCACATGCTTGAGAACTGTATAAGGACCATAAAATTTGGGCGCTAGCTTCTGACAATGCTCGTCCTTGAGGGAAGTTTGCTTGTATGGTTACAATCACAGAAACACCTGATCCCCTTCTGCAAATTGACATTCATAGCAACCTTGATCTGCTTGTTGCTTCATGCGATTATGTGCCATGGCCAAGTTCTCTTTGAGGGTACGGAGAATATCCTCTCGAACTGTAAGTGTTTGGTCAACAGCCTGGACCTTCGAGGTACCTGGTAAGTATGAGAGAACTGAAGGTGGCTTCTGTCCATATACCACTTCAAAAGGAGTCATGCGTGTAGCTGTATGGTAGGAAGTGTTGTACCACCATTCATCTAGGGGTAACCATTGAGCCCACTGATTTTATTTTTAGAGGCAAAACACCTCAGATATGTTTCCAAACATTTGTTGACAACTTCCGTTTGACCATCAGTTTGGGGATGATAAGTCGTGCTGAGATGCAATTGGGTGCCCTGTAGCTTGAACAGTTCTTGCCAAAAATTGCTTGTGAAAGTTGGGTCACGATCAGAAACAATAGAGTGTGGCATGACATGAAGCTTAAAGACCTGGTCCATGAAAATTTGAGCCACCGTGGATGCAGTAAATGGGTGTTGAAGAGTGCATAAATGAGCATATTTGGAAAGACGATCCACAACCACCATTATGACTGATTTATTTCCCGATTTGGGTAAACCGGTAATAAATTCCATAGAGATATCCTTCCAAATAGCAGGTGGAATCGGAAGCGGTTGTAGTGTGCCCAGAGATTCGACTGTTTCTCCCTTGTTGGTTTGAAACACATCACATTCAGTGACAAAATTACGGATGTCCTGTTTCATACCATCCCAGAAAAAAGAACGTTTGACCTTGTCATAGGTTTTGGTGAATCCGGAGTGCCTCGTTGTGGGTGTAGCATGAAGCTTAGAAAGTATTGTGGATTTAAGCTTTGATTGTTTACTTAAATACAAACGGCCTTTGTATTGAAGCTCATCCTGGAGCCAAGAGTACCCTGGGGGAGCTGGAGCATTGGTCTGCAATTGCTGGATCATATGCTAACTTTTGGGATCTTGTAGCCATTCCTGGAAAACAGCTTGGAACCAATCCGGTACAATGAAGGAAAGAGAAAAAAGGGATCATTCTTCTTCATATTTTTGGGACAGTGCATCCACCACCACATTGTCTTTGCCTTTCTTGTATATGATCTCATAATCATATCCAAAGAGCTTAGTCACCCATTTTTTTTGCTTCGGGGAGCAAATGCATTGTTCTAGAAAGTACTTGAGGCTTTGATGGTCTGTCTTAATTTGGAAACGTTGCTCCAAGAGATAAGGGTGTCACAGATCAACGACATGCAAAATAGCCAACATTTCATTTTCATAGATGGGTTTTCCCAGATTCCTTTCAGATAGTTGCTTGCTGGTGAAGGCCAAAGGTCAACCCTCTTACATAAGGACAACACTGATTCCTTTCCCTAAGGCATCACATTCCAACACAAAGGTCTTTGTGAAATTAGGAAGGGCCAGAACCGGAGTGGTGCACATGGCCATCTTCAAGGTTTGGAAAGCTTGAGCAGCGGCTGGAGTCCAAGTGAAAGAGTTATTTTTTAGGAGAGCAGTGAGAGGTGCTACAATCTTTCCATAATTCTTAACAAACTTGCGATAATACCTTGTTAAGACCAGAAATCCACGCAATATTTTGAGAGTATTTGGGTGCGGCCAGTCTTGCATAGCGTCAATCTTTTTCGGATCCACCCTGACGCCATCCTTGCCAACCAGATGACCCAAGTATTCTACTTTGGAGGCACCAAAATCACATTTAGATTGTTTCAGGAAAAGTTGGTGCTGAGAGAGTAGATGGAGAACTCGATCCACATGAGAAAGAAGGTCTATCCAGGTTTTTCTATAGATGAGGATATCATCAAAGAAAACTAAGACAAAATGACGAAGAAAGGGACGGAAGACATGATTCATGAGGCTTTGGAAGGTGGAGGGGGCATTACACAAGCCAAAGGGCATGACCAAAAACTCATAGTAGCCCTCATGAGTTCGAAAGGCCGTCTTGGGAATGTTTGTCTCTTTCATACATATTTGGTGATAGCCCGAGCGAAGATCAAGTTTAGTAAAGAATTGGGTGCCACTCAATTCATCCAGGAGGTCATCAATGATAGGAATGGGAAATTTGTCTTTAATGGTCAGTTTGTTGAGGGAACGGAAGTCAGGACACATTCTCCAAGAACCTTCTTTCTTTAGGACCATGACTATAGGAGAAGAGTAAGGGCTCGTACTAGGATGGACAACGCTTGCATTAAGGAGTTCCTGGACCATTTTCTCAATTTCATTTTTTTGTGAAAAGGGGTGGCGATACAGACGAATATTGGGAGGAAGGCTTCCGGGTACAAGGGGAATGGAATGATCATGAACACCGTGGGAAGGAGGGAGTCCTTGGGGAGTGGAAAATACCATTTGATGTTTAGAAAGGAGGGCTTGGAGGTCTTGCGGCACCGGGGGTGTCTTTGTTGCTTGTATGGCATGGAGTTGGGAAATGACACTAGAATGACCTTTTTTGAGCAGCTTTTCCATGCGATGGGAACTAATGACCTCAGGTGAACCAGCAGTGATGCCTTGGAATTTATATTGGTGGCCTTCTTGGTCGAATTGCATGGTTAATTCCTTAAAATCCATGAGAATGGGACCCAAAGTCCTTATCCAGTCTGCACCCAACACAATGTCACAACCTCCCATGTCGATAGCAAACATATGAGATTTTAGGTGGTAGTCACCGATTTGGAGATGCACATTTTCACAGTGCCCTCCACATTTCATGGAACCACCATTTGCAATCATGATTTGGAAATTGTTGACGGCATGGATGTAGAAATGAGTTTCTTGGGCAATGCGATGATGAATAAAATTATGGGTGTTTCCACTATCAACCAGAATGATGACCTTCCGATGCTTGATGTAACCGATTAACTTGAGGGTTTGGGGGGCAGAGAAGCCAGTGAGAGCATTGAGGGAAATGATTGGTTCCACTTCGGGAGGGTCTGAGGAAGGGGTTATGCCAATGATTTCAGGTGACTCGGACACAAGGGGAGTTTCAACATCCTCTTCCGAAATATCCTCAGAGATGGCCATAAAAAGCTTTTGTTCCTTACACTTGTGGCCCAGAAAATATTTGTCATCACAATTATAACAAAGGCCTTTGAGTTGGCGTTCAACCATTTCATCCCTGGTCAATTTTTGGATCTTTAATGGGGCAGAGGGAGTAGTGGGATTTACGGGTTTAGGGTGAGGGATAAAGTAGGGTTTACGGTTTTGAGAGGATACAATCTGTTTTTCTTCTTTAGCTTTTTTAGTAGCCTCCACCCAACTCGAAGGTCGATCCATGAGGACATGGGCCCGAATCTCATCCTTGAGGCCATTGATAAAACACTCTCAAAATAAAGCATCATTCATGCCCTCCGTTCGAAAATCTAGGCGCTCGAAGGCAACTATGAAGTCTTCTACTGTTCTTGATTGTTTCAACTTTGTTAAATGGCCCAAATGGTTGGTGTTATTGTCAAAGCATTCATAAAGCTCAGTCACAAATTGGGTCCAAACAATATACCCTTGACGGGAAGTTTTTCTCCATTGCCACCATTGCCACCATTGCCAACGTTCTTGATCTAGATGGAGAACACCATACCGGAGTTTGGCCAAGTCATCTGTAATGTCGTATAAAGAGAAATAATGTTCCATTTGGGTTACCCAACCAGTGGGGTTCGAGCCATCAATTTTGGTCACATCCACCCGTGTAATGCGTAGGTCACGTTGAAAGTGATGGTGTTGAAAGTTATGGGAATGGGAGGAATGTTCACCTTCAGTCTTTAGAGGTGTGTCAGAGAAAGGGTCATCTGTAGGGATCTTCAGTTTGGTGCAGAGTGATGCAAAGACAGATTCAAGCTAGGTGGTCAGTTCTTGTTTGACTTCCTCCATTGAGGACTGCATGGTTGTATTGATGGATGTATCGATGGAGGCAACAGTGGCACTGAGCTGTTTCACTTCTTTTTGGGTCTCGAGGAGACCAGATTGCAAGGTGTTGAAGTGAGCTTCCAGGTCTTGGCTACGGGTATGGGCCATGAGGATGGGTGAACTGAAAAGGGGCGGGCGATGTAAAAAAAATTGCTGAAAAATGATATGGATGAATGTGATAAGGGCAAAGAGATGAATCCAATGGAATAGGTCTCAAATAATGGTGAAAAAAATTCCAGACTTGTTTTTTTACACTTGCGGAGTTATACTTCGGTCTGAAGAATACTACAATGATGGAATCCACAAATGCTTAACTAGTAAGAAAAGCGTAGTGATTTGGCAACCCGAACACAGTTGCACTGCAACAGATCTTGTCTGTTTTAATTTGTTTATGTTTATGTCCCCCAAGGATTAGGTATTCAAGGGTTCTACAAACAAGGGTTTTCCCTATGCTATATCTCTCTGATATACGTGCGGGGTCCAACAGTAGTACTCGACCCAATATCTCAGGGAACTAACCAAGGAGGATAGACTATACCCTTAATCATACTACTCGACTACCCAGGTACTAGAGAGTATCTTCCCGAGTGTTGTTCTTGGTGGCACTATAGTAGTCAGGTGGCCGATCGGTTTATCTAAAGAGGGATTTAGGAAATCTAGGTCGATTCCGTACATAGGTGTTGTCTGATCTGCTACCACTTGAAGGTGTACCAACAGGGGTTACAAGGGTGGCCAACATATGTGCGCTTAAGAACCACTTGTATTTCCCGCATGTATGAATCCCTCAACCATAGGTTTATGCGCGTAATGATAGATCTCCATGGCTTAAAGATGCCGAAATATGTCTCTACCCTGAAAAAAAATTCCCACAATTTCTGCCAAGGAAAGTGCTCTGATACCACTTGTAATATACCAGATATAAAAAATATGCAGAACATAAATAAAATGCTAGAAATGGCAGAATAACAGTAATATAACTAGCATAATCTCCAAAATAACACATAAATGATATAAGAACAACTACAGAAATAACACTTTGATTCAGAAAGCAATGTTCATTGGCCTCTTCGAGGGGGCAACCTCCAGTCGAGCAGCGCTCTGTTACAATAATCTCCAAGCTAGGGTTTTCATACCCTCGACCCTTATTTATACTATATATGTCTATCAAGAGAAACATCTAGAGGAAGATCCTTCTAGAAGCAGAAGCTTCTATTAGGTCTTCTTACATCCGCCTTATTCTATTTTATTGAAAGGCCTTATTAATATTGACCTTTATTACATCTGAATATATTGCTCTACCTATGTGCGGGTTAGGACCCTAACACAGAGATACTCCAACAATTGGTTTTTCTGTTGACGGAATGATAGCGTAGGAGCCCCACTAGCTGAAACTCGGTGCTCCAAATCCAATGCAACTGATGGTTTGTGCATCCGAGTCCCTATTTGAGTTTTATTGCGAGTTGCAACTCACCTCCTTAAGTCATTCATGGATATCTAGACAATTTGGTCTGGGGGCATAAAATCCAAACTAATTAGCATAATGGACTTTTGTAACCTCTCGCAAGTCTGTTTAGCAACATCAAACCCTATCCTATCCTAGTATTCCATCGGAGTCGACATTTCCTCAATTCGAGTCTCGGTTTTCATTTTATGCCCAGTTGCAAGTCACATCCCAAACAATTTCAGGGACTCTTGGCCAATTCCTCCTCAGGGCATAAAAACCTAACGGAGCAACATTTTTGAGTTTCGTGAGATGATGCAAGATTTTTTAGGCATGGACTAGCTAACCACATTATCCATCCACTCCCGAGGGATGATTTCATAAATTGGACCCCTTAATCCAAATGCTACATTGCTTCAAACTGAGCAAAATACTAGTTCTCGAAATCAATGACTAAAGCAACTTCTGAGGCATGGAACCTTGGAGTGAGGGGTGATCTAAATGAAATCCTACCCTAGTAATCCATCGAAGTCGACGGTTCCTCAATCCAAGTCTCGGTTTTCATTTTATGCCAAGTTGCAAGTGGCATCCCAAATCATTTCGGGGACTCTTGGCCAATTCCTCCTCAGGGCATAAAATCATAACGGAGAAACATTTTTGAGTTCCATGAGATGTTGCATGCATTTTTAGGAATGGACTGGGTGACCACATTATCCATCCTCTCTCAAGGCATGGTTTCCTAAATTGGACTGCTAAATCCAAATGTTGCATTGTTTCTTACTAAGAAAAACACCAGTTCTCGAAATCGATGAAAAAAACAATTTCCAAGTGATTGGAACCGATAGTGAGGGGTGATCTAGCTAAAATCCTATGCCAGGAATCCAACGAAGATGACGGTTACTCAATACGAGTCTCGGTTTTTGTGATATTCCTGGTTGTAAGTCGCATCCCAAAGCATTTCGGGGACTCTTGGCCAATTCCCCCTCATGGCATAAAAGACTAACAGAGCAACAATTTTGACTTCCATGAGATGCTGCAAGATTTTTTAGGCATGGACTAAGTGACCACATTATCCATTCACTCCCGAGGGACGATTTCATAAATTGGACCCCTTAATTCAAATGCTGCATCGCTTCAAACTGAGGAAAACACTAGTTCTTGAAATCAATGAGTAAAGAAACTTCCGAGGCATGGAACTCAGGAGTGAGGGGTGGTCTAGCTAAAATCCTATCCTATTAATCCATAAGAGTTAATGGTTCCTCAATCTTTGTCTCGGTTTTCATTTTATGCTCAGTTGCAAATCACATCCCAAACAATTTCAGGGAATCTTGGCCAATTCCTCCTCAGGGCATAAAAACCTAACAAAGCAACATTTTTGAGTTCCGTGAGATGATGCAAGATTGTTTAGGCATGGAATATGTGACCACATTGTCCATCTACTCTCGAGGAACGGTTTAATAAATTAGATCCTTTAATCCAAATGTTGCATTGCTTCAAACTGAGAAAAACATTAGTTCTCGAAATCAATGAGTAACACAACTTCTGAGGCATGGCACCCAAGAGTGAGGAGTTCTCTAGCTGAAATCATATCCCAGTAGTCCATCGAAGTCAATGGTTCCTCAATCTGAGTCTCGGTTTTCTTTTTATGCCCAGTTGCAAGTGGCATCTCAAACCATTTCGGGGACTCTTGACCAATTCCTCCTCGGAGCATAAAAACCTAATAGAGCAACATTTTTGAGTTCCATGAGATGATGCAAGCTTGTTTAGGCATGGACTATGTGACCACATTGTCCATATTCTCTCGAGGCATGGTTTCATAAATTGGAACCTGTTCTCACTCCAAGAAACTCCTTAGGGTTGTAGACTACGGATGCTTGGTAACTTAAAAATAATGTGTAGGTATGCTTGGGACAATGGGGTCTTTAATGATCAATGTAATAAACAACTCATCATACATCTAAAGAAACAGTGCTTTCAGGAAACAATAATCAGATCAAGTAATTTGAAAGGAGAGGATGAAGAACACTAATCTTGATTGCCAAATACAACTGAATGTAGGGCTTAATGCAAGATAGAAAGAAATCCTTCACTTCAAGTCTATGAGCTCAATAAAGAGATAATAGTCTTCATAAGCTAAGATAAACTTAAATAAAGTACAGAAAGGGAAACATGGATATTTCTGATATTGAAAACGAAAGGAGACTGTAATTTTATTCTGTAAATAAGAGTCTATACAGTAGCACAAAATATATTCCCAGTTTGAACCCTTGTCTCTTAGAAAAGATAGGCATTTATAGCCTTTTACAATCAGTTTTTAAGATCCTGAAAACTTGGATCTGTATCTTAAAATAGCAAATCAAATTAACTAAGCAAATCGATAACAAAGACTTAATGGCTAGACTAGCATTCGAATTGTCTTTCATCTCAAAATTTGACATCTGTACTCTTCAGCTTCTGGAATCTGTTGTGTCATGAAACATGGCAAAGGCACCTGTCTTGGCAGCTAGATTTCTTCAGTTACTCATAGTCAACACTTTAGGAGATCAATTTACATGTGGTTTTCAAAAATCCCACAAATCTATGATGCTGAGTATTTCTTTGACCAAGTTGTTAATCCTTTAATTCTCTGGAACCTCTTTAAATCTTATGAAAATCGCCCTGCTCCATCCTTAGCTTTCAAAAATTCTTTTTGTGCTTTCACCAGCTAACTCGCCTTATGATTCACTGGTTAGCTGGTGAAAGCGCTGCCTTTCACCAGCTAACTGGTTGTAAAATTGCCCTTTGCACTGGTGAAAGCTCTGCCTTGGCCCAAAATGAACTTTCACCTCCAAAACTGTGGTTCTATCAAAAACTAAGTGTGTCTCTACTTTATCCCCTTGCATATTCACAACAACTTGAGCTAGCATTTGCAGATCTGGGTGTGACTTTTGCTTTTGCTTCAATTTTCTAATCCTCCTCTTAAGGCGTTTTGCTAACCACCATAGACTGTTATATTCTTTGGTGATTTTCTTTTTCCTCTTCTTGTCCTTGACACTTTCACGAGTCATCTTTTCAAATGCAACATTTGTTTCTGCGAAATTATCAGACAAAGTTTTGTATCTTTCCTTTATTACTCTTTCTAAAACCTCCTGCTGAGCAATCACTTCTTTAAGTTGCTTGATTTTCTGTGTTTTCTTCGACTTTGTGCTCTTTGATGTTTCCCCTTCATCGGTGTGAGTAAAGGTCTCACCATCCTATGAAAATTCAATGGAGTGTTGAGGGATTTTAATGGCAGGGCTTTCATCTTCTTGCTCTGGCTCTGAGTCTGTGTATGGCAGATTTAAGATGTTTGTTTTCTTTTCTGTAGGCTACTCTGTAGTAGTTTCAAAATCCAATTTTTTCTTTGACCTGTGAGACCTTACGCCAGAGATCCTATCTTCTGGGGGTCCTGGAAGGGTTCTCCTCTTCCTCGAGCTGCTTTGAGGAGTCAATTTCCATTTTCCAGCTCTCTTCTGTTCATTCATGGGCCGAGTTTGAGTTTCAAAGAGTTTGAGTTTCAAAGCCCTCCCAAAAAAGAAAATGTTTCCACGTCCTTCCTTTTTGTCTTAGCTCCTCCAGGATTATCAATTAAATAAGGCCAAAGTGGCAAAGAGTATTCTTCATACTTAGAGGTTCAGCTCTAATCTTTTTACAGACTTTAGTTAAGCTCTTGTGCAAGAAGAAAGGTAAATTTAGGAGAGTTTTCCCTGTAAAATGGTCTAAGATCTTGAAATGATATAACATCAGTTTGTCGTACTTACCTTCTGAACTTATGTAGAGTTGGATGCCCTTAAACAAATCCTGCCACTCATCCTCTAAATGGGAAACTGACATGCTCTTCTTCCAAGCATTATTTCTGAATTCTTCCTTTAGATATGCTCTAAAATTTAGGTTCTTGGTTGCTGTCGTTTTGAACCAACTCTGGCTTGATCTAGGTAAACTGGTCGCTGCAGCGATGGCAAATTCATCCACGATGATTTATAAAGACCCAACACAGGCTTTATTTCCATTGTATTTTTTAGCAAATGCCTCTGTTGTTGATTGGTGACAGTCGTTCTGTAGCTTCTTGACATATCCCATGCAGCCTGTGTCTGAGAAGTGTTTTTGCACCTATGGATGCACCTGTAGAAAGGACAGACTATCCAATTCCTTTCTTAATAAAGAACCACTGTGTCTCCTTGCCATCTGCAATTCGACCCCGAAACGATTTTGCACAGAAAACACTGCAATCTGCTGTTTGAGCCGAGGTTTTGCGCTGGTGAAAACACTCGGCGCTGTCTTTCAAAATTGAAAAATTATCATATGCTTGTGGATGATGCGTGTTGGGGAAATGATGTGTCGATTTGATGTCACCAGCCAAGTAGTACCGCTCCTTCACCTGTGATGATGGATTTGAATTCACCATTTCCAACGCCATGATCGTGAAGCATGCATTTCTGAACAAGATCCTCTTTGCAATCCGATTTAGACGTGCAAACCCGAATCTCCATCATTATCCACTTTCACCAGCGCACCATAATGATTACATGATGTGTACTGAGCATGTCATCTTTTGATTTTTTTTAAATGTGGAGAAAACACACGTGATCCCCGCTTTCACCAGCTAATGGCCCGTGGGAAGTGCTCCTTGGCTGTTGAAAATTGCCGCTTTCACCAGCTAACGACCCGTGAGAAATGCTCCTTAGCTGTTGAAAATCACCACTTTCACCAGCTAATCATCATCTTTAAAACATGCGTTAGCTATTGAAAGTTTTTCATGAAATTTTTAAAGAGAAGACCTTTATGGATCGTCTTATTTCTAAGACATAAATTAAAACCTAAGTTTTGCTACTAGAAGAACTCAAAACAAATTTGGAGAAAACTACCAATAGCCATGCTATCAACCACAAAATGCAATCATAGTGACTGATTCATTTTGGGAGCTAACATAACCTTTAATCCAAATGTTGCATTGCTTCAAACTGAGAAAAACACTAGTTCTTGAAATCAAGGAGTAAAGAAACTTCTGAGGCATGGCACTGGGAGTGAGGGGTACTCTAGATGAAATCCTATCCCAGTAATCCATCAGAGTCGACTGTTCCTCAATCTGAGACTCGGTTTTCATTTTATGCCTAATTGCAAGTGGCATCCCAAACCATTTCGGGGACTCTTGGCCAATTCCTCCTCAGGGCATAAAAAGATAACAGAGCATCATTTTTTAGTTCCGTGGGATGCTTCAAGCTTGTTTAGGCATGGAATATGTGACCACATTTTCCATCCACTCCTAAGGCATGATTTCATATAGTAGACCCTTAAATCCAAATGTTACATTGCTTCAAACTAAGCAAAACCCTAGTTCTCAAAATCGATGAAAAAACCAACTTCTGAAGGGTTGGACCTTAGAGTGAGGGGTGCTCTAGCTGAAATCCTATTCTAGGAATCCAAAGGAGATGATGGTTCCTCAATTTGAGTCTCGGTTTTTGTGATATGTCAAGTTGCAAGTCGCATCCCAAACCATTTCTGGGACTCTTGGTCAATTCCTCCTCAGGGCATAAAAACCTAACAAAGCAACATTTTTGAGATTTGTGAGATGTTGAAAGCTTGTTTAGGCATGGACTAGGTGACCACATTATCGATTTTCTCACGAGGGACGGTTTCATAAATTGGACCCCTTAATCCAAATGTTGTATTGCTTCAAACTGGGCCAAACACTAATTCACGAAATCAATGAGTAAAGAAACTTCCGAGGCATGGCACCCAAGAGTGAGGGGTGTTCTAGCTGAAATCCTATGCCAGGAATCCAACGGAGAGGATGGTTCCTCAATTTGAGTCTCATTTTTCGTTATATACCGAGTTGCAAGTCACATCTCAAACCATTTATGGGACTCTTGGCCAGTTCCTCCTTAGGTCATAAAAACCTAACGGAGCAACATTTTTGAGGTGCATGAAATGTTGCAAGGTTGTTTAAGCATGGAATAGGTCACCAAATTATCGATCCTCTCATGAGGGACGGTTTCATAAATTGGGCCCCTTAATCCAAATGTTGCATTGCCTCAAACTGAGCCAAACACTAGTTCTCGAAATCAATGAGTAAAGCAAATTCCGAGGCATGGAACCCGAGAGTGAGGGGTGCTCTAGCTGAAATCCTATGCTAGGAATCCAACAGAGACGACGGTTCATCAATCTGAGTCTCTATTTTTGTTTTATGCCCAGTTGCAAGTGGCATCCCAAACCATTTCAGGGACTCTTGGCCAATTCCTCATCAGGGAATAAAAGCCTAACGGAGCAACATTTTTGAGTTCCATGAGATATTGCATGTTTGTTTAGGCATAGACTATGTGAACACATTGTCCATCTTCTCTCGAGGCATGGTTTCCTAAATTGTACCCCTAAATCAAAATTTTTCATTGCTTCTTACTGAGAAAAACACTAGTTCTCGAAATCAATGAAAAAAACAACTTTCGAGGGATTGGAACTTGGAGTGAGGGGTGCTCTAGCTAAAATCCTATGCCGAGAATCCAACAGAGACGACGGTTCCTCATTATGAGTCTCAATTTTTGTGATATTCCCAGTTGCAAGTCGCATCCCAAACCATTTCGGGGACTCTTGACCAATTCCTCCTCAGGGCATAAAAGACTAACAGAGCAACATTTTTGAGTTCCGTGAGATGATACAAGATTGTTTAGGCATGGACTAGGTGACCACATTATCCATCCACTCCCGAGGGACGATTTAATAAATTGGACCCCTTAATCCAAATGTTGCATTGCTTCAAACTGAACAAAACACTAGTTCTCGAAATCAACGAGTAAAGCAAATTTTGAGGCTTGGCACCCGAGAGTGAGAGGTGGTCTAGCTGAAATCCTATCTTAGTAATCCATCGGAGTCGATGGTTCCTCAATCCGAGTCTCGATTTTATTTTTATGTCAAGTTGCAAGTTGCATCCCAAACAATTTTGGGGACTCTTGGCCAATTCCTCCTCATGGCATAAAAAACTAACGGAGCATAATTTTTGAGTTCTATGAGATGTTGCAAACTTGTTTAGGCATGGAATAGGTGACAACATTATCAATCTTCTCATGAGGGACGG
This sequence comes from Picea engelmannii, assembly GCA_009831015.1. Classification (NCBI taxonomy): domain Eukaryota; kingdom Viridiplantae; phylum Streptophyta; class Pinopsida; order Pinales; family Pinaceae; genus Picea; species Picea engelmannii. The sequence continues at coordinate 168,417 of ML786493.1, read as the reverse complement.
TTTCAGAAATTGGACCCCTTAATCCAAATGTTTTATGGAACTCGAGAGGGAGGGGTGCTCTAGCTGAAATCCTATCCCAGTAATCCTTCGAAGTCGATGCTTCCTCAATCCGAGTCTCGGTTTTATTTTTATGCCCAGTTGCAAGTGGCGTCCCAAACCATTTCGGGGACTCTTGTCCAATTGCTTCTCGGGGCATAAAAACCTAACGGAGATTTTTTTTTGAGTTATGTGAGATGCTGCAAGATTTTTTAAGCATGGACTATGTGACCACAGTTTCCATTTGCTTCTGAGGCATGGTTTCATAATTTGGACCCCTAAATACAAATGTTGCATTGCTTCTTATTGAGTAAAACCCTAGTTCTCAAAATCGATGAAAAGAAAAACTTTGAGGGATTGGACCTGTGAGTGAGGGGTGCTCTAGATGAAAACCTATGCCATAAATATAATGGAGATGATGGTTCCTAAATCCGAGACTTGATTTTCATTATACACCAAGTTGCAAGTCACATCCCAAACCATTTCAGGGACTCTTGGCCAATTCCTCCTCAGGGCATAAAACCTAATGGAGCAACATTTTTGAGTTTCGTGAGATGTTGCAAGCTTGTTTAGGCATGGACTAGGTGACCACATTATCGGTCAGCTCACGAGGGATGGTTTCATAAATTGGACCCCTTAATTCAAATGTTGCATTGCTTCAAACTGAGCCAAACACTAATTCTCGAAACCAATGAGTAAAGCAACTTCCGAGGCATGGCACCCGAGAGTGAGGGGTTATATAGCTGAAATCCTATCCCAGTAATCCATTAGAGTCGACGGTTCCTCAATCCGAGTCTCGGTTTTCTTTTTATGCCCAGTTGCAAGTGGCATCCCAAATCATTTCGGGGACTCTTAGCCAATTCCTCCTCAGGGCATAAAAACCTAACAAAGCAACATTTTTGAGTTCCGTGAGATGTTGCAAGCTTGTTTAGTCATGGACTATGTGACCACATTTTCCATCTGCTGCCAAGGCATAGTTTCATAAATTGGACCCCTAAATCCAAATGTTGCATTGCTTCTTACTGAGCAAAACCCCAGTTCTCAAAATTGATGAAAAACAAAACTTACGAGGGATTGGAACCGGGAGTGAAGGGTGCTTTAGCTGAAATTCTATGCGAGGAATCTAACAGATACGAAAGTTCCTCAATCCAACTCTCAGTTTTTGTTATATACCGAGTTTCAAATTGCATCCCAAACCATTTCGAGGACTCTTGGCCAATTCCTCCTCAGGGCATAAAAACCTAACAGAGCAACATTTTTGAGTTCAGTGAGATGCTACAAGCTTGTTTAGGCATGGAATATGTGACTATATTGTCCATCCTCTCCCGAGGCATGGTTTCATAAATTGGAACCTTAAATCCAAATGTTGCATTGTTTTTTCCTGAGTAAAACCCTAATTCTTGAAATCAATGAGTAAAGAAACTTCTGAGGCGTGGCACCCGTGAGTGAGGGGTGCTCTAGCTGAAATCCTCTCCCAGTAATCCATCGAAGTCGACGGTTCCTCCATCCGAGTCTCAATTTTATTTTTATGCCCAGTTGCAAGTGGCATCCCTAACCATTTCGGGGACTCTTGGCCAATTACTCCTCAAGGCATAAAAACATAACGGAGCAACATTTTTTAGTTCCGTGAGATGCTGCAAGCTTGTTTAGGCATGGAATATGTGACCACATTGTCCATCCTCTCCCGAGGCTTGGTTTTATAAATTGGACCCCTAAATCCAAATGTTTCATTGCTTCTTACTGAGCAAAACCCTAGTTCTCAAAATCGATGAAAAAAACAACTTACGAGGGATTGGACCCGACAGTGAGGGGTGCTCTAGCTGAAACCCTATGCTAGGAATCCAATGGATACGATGGTTCCTCAATTTGAGTTTCCATTTTCATTATATATCGAGTTGCAAGTCACATACAAAACCATTTCAGGGACTCTAGGCCAATTCCTCCTCAGGGCATAAAAACCTAACGGAGCAACATTTTTGAGTTCCGTGAGATTCTCCAAGCTCATTTAAGCATGGACTAGGTGACCACATTATTATTGATCTTCTCACAAGGGATGGTTTCATAAATTGGACCCCTTAATCCAAATGTTTCATTGCTTCAAACTGAGAAAAACACTAATTCTCAAAATCAATGAGTAAAACAACTTCTGAGGCATGACACCCGAGAGTGAGGGGTACTCTAGCTAAAATAATCAATCAAAGTTGATGGTTCCTCAATACAAGACTCAATTTTCTTTTTATGCCCAGTTTCAAGTGGCATCCCAAACCATTTCGAGGACTCTTTTCCAATTCCTCCTCAGGGAATAAAAACCTTAAGGCACGACATGACATAGCATGGCAAGGCAGTGCATGATATGGAAAGACATGGTATGGAAAGACAAGGCATGGTATGGAGGGGCATGGCATGGAAAGACATACCATACGATAGCAAGGCTTGGCATGGCATGGCAAGGCATGGCATGGCATGGCATGTCATGGAATGGCACGTCAACACATGGCAAGGCAAGGCATGCAAAGGCAAGCCATGACATGGCATGGCATGGCAACACATAGCAAGGCAAGGGATGAAAAGGCAAGCCATGGCATGGAAAAGTATGACATGGTATGGAATGGCATGGGAAGGTAAGGCAAGGCAATACACCTTGACACATTTTTTTACAATTTTGTCATAATTTTCAACCCTTTAGGGCTTGATGTATTGAATTTTTTCTTTGGAAGGATTGACATTTGGATGTGGTCTAGTTGAATGAGTATTGAGAGCATCTTCAAAATTACCTATAAACTAGTTAATTCTCAAAGAACCTTTGAAGCATATTACAATGGGCCAAAATGTCCTAGAAAAATATTCAATTGTGAAATACAAGAGAAGAATATATATAGACCAATTAACTCTCAAAGTATTTTTATAGGAAAACATAATCATATATATAACACAATGGAGAGGGTTGGCACTTACGGTTATGTAATAGAATTTACAATTGATAGTTAAAATGTATAACACATTTTTTTACGATCTTTACTAACGTTTATTGGAATTGTTGCATGTTTTACAACATTGGAATGACTTCTTATTTGTACCTTATTTGAAATTTTATTATGGTATGTGCACTTTGATATGATGTAATATGATTATGGTTTTGTTTCATATGTTGTAATATTAGAAATATAACACACAAATTACATATTACATGAAATAAATAAAAACTTTTCATTTTGAATGTTCTTTTTTGCAGAACACGGGTCTTCTAGAAGATCCATTGATCCTCATGACATAGATCCATATTATAATGGGTCTGATACAGACACGGGAGATGATGATGATGAGTCAGATGAAGAAGACTCTCTGAATGACGACGATGATGACCACAATGATGATGACCTAGTTTTTGGTAGTAGCCAGTGACATTGATCATATAGAATCCATCATTGATCATTGTTGTATATCGTTATGATTCCTATTTTCATGTTTATTATCATATGTATCATTTTCACCTACAATACCATATTATTGAGTTTTATCATTTTGACATATATCATCTTAACTTAGGTCAACTGTTGGCCATGTATCATTCTGACATGTTATTGATCTATTGTCATATTTGACTTTCAGTTGTTGTAGTTATATATGATGATGATCTTATCAATATTAAAGATATAAGTTGTTTGACATGGTACTTATCTAATATTGATATATTTGACTAGTTGTAATTATAGATGATGATCATGTTATAATCATTATGTTTCTATTTTATATATACTATATGTTGTCGATTTTATTTAGATGGAGATTTAATAAGTATAATGATGTTGTTAGTTTGTATGGATGTCCAGTTCCCTAAAAATTCTTTATAAAAACTATCATATAAAATACTTCAAATGCAATATGACTTACTCTATAATAATATAAGTTTTTTAAGATGCATGATATATTTAACTAATTA
>ML786493.1:153442-164424 GCA_009831015.1 Picea engelmannii | reverse complement strand
TTAAATTACTAAATGGAAGCTAAAAAGGACACAACATGAGTTGTTAAAATGGAAGCAAAATGTGGCTCTAAAATGGAAGTAAAACTCAACATTAAATTTGAAGCCATACTTGGAGCTATTTCTGGATCTAAGTAGGAAGCTAAATTGGTTGCTTAACAAGAAGCAAAACTGGATGCTAATTAATAAGCAAATTTGAACACTAAAAGGAAGCAAACCCTGGACCTAAAAAAGAAGAAAAACCATACGCTAAAAAGGAAGCAAACCTTGGAACTAAAAGGAAACAAACCATGGAGCTAACAAGGAAGCAATTATGTAAGCAAAAAATGATGCAATAATGGAAGCACATCTTGGTGTTAATTTGGAAGCCAAAATAGAAGCTATTTTCGACACTACACTAGAAGAAAAACAAGAAGCATGATTGGGAGATAAACTAGGCGCCACACCTGGATCTAAACTAGGCACTAAACCAGAATCTAAACTAGGAGCTAAACTAGGTGCTAAATCAGGAGCTAAACTAGGAGTTAAACCAAGAGCTAAACTAGGAGCTAAACCAGGTGCTAAACCAGGAGCTAAACCATGAGCTAACCTAGAAGGTAAACCAAGAGATAAACTAGGTGCTAAACCATGAGCTAAACTAGGTGCTGAACCAAGAGCTAAACTAGGAGCTAAATTAGGCACCACACGTGGAGCTAAAATAGGCGCTAAACTAGGAGCTAAACCATGAGCTAAACTAGGTGCTAAACCATGAGCCAAACTAGGAGCTACACCTGGAGCTAAACTAGGTGCTAAACCAAGAGCTAAACAAGGAGCTAAATTATATACCACACCTAGAGATAAACTAGGAGCTACACCAGGGGCTAAGCCATGAACTATTTTGGGCGTTATTTATGGAGCTATATCACATTTTAGGCACTCAGCTAGGTGCAAAATCCGGAGCTAAATAAGAAGCAAAATTGGGCGCTAAAAATGGAGTAAACTTAGGTGCTAAAAATGGAGCAAGACCTGGCGTTAAAGAGGGAGCTAAATTGGGCACTAAATCCGACGCCCAAGTGAACACATCGTTTAGCGCCGGGTTTTTACCCTCTCATAAACTTAATTCATGCCCTCAAATGCACTAAAATCCGACACTAAACTAGGCGCTAATAGTATGTTTTGTTGTAGTGGTGGTGGTATATTAACAATTACTGCAATCTTGGTAGGATCTACTAGCAATCCTTGTTTGCATACTATATGGCCCAATAGTATCCCAAAAGGTGTTCCGAAGATGCACTTATTGATGTTTAACGATATCTGACATTGCCTACATCTTTCTAACATCAGCCTCAACACTCCTACATGGTCTTTCAATAGACTATAAACTGTCCAATCATCTAGATATACCTCTAGAAACTGGTGGATGAATTCTTTGAATGCAACTATGACTACTCTGGAAAAGATTGTTGGTGCATTCTTCAATCTAAGTGACATGACTGTGTACTGGTAGGATCCCCATTTGGTGGAAAACATGGTCTTGTATCTATCTTCTAGAGCTATCTTGATCTGATGGTAGCCTGGGAATCCATCAGTGAATGAATAAGCTTCCTGTCCTCCAACATTCTCCAACACCTCATCTGTGAAAGGAGTAGGGAACGGGTCATGTAGGCACACATCATTCAACTTCCTTATCCCTCCCCGTTTTTTGTCCTGAAATACCATAGGGATTACCCATTCATATTCCTCTACAAGTTCTATGATTCCAACCTCCAACATCCTATCAATTTCGGCTTTGACTTTTTTCTTATATATAGGGTTTAGTTTGTATGGTCTCTGTCTGATCGGCCTTGCCTCAGATTTGAGCGGTATCTTCATTTCACCTAGATCTTCTACTATGCCTTTCATTTCCATGAACGTTGTTGGGAACATGTTATTGTACTCATGCAGTAACTCTGTTATGCTTTCCACTGTTTTCTCATCCCAGTAGTCTCCAATGCTGGCTATTTTGTGATTCTCAACTATCCCAATGTTTAATTTTTTCACCCTGATCGACACATCAAATACTTCTGATTCCATAGGTTTGTTGGTGTTGGAGCCTGATTATGTTCTTGATTCAGAGGTCCTTTCTTTCAGCCATGTTTATACCCCAAGAAGACTTTACACCCCAGAAGTATGTACACTCTTCCACGTGGGGGAGTGCATAGGGGGGGTAAATCTGGACTGTTCATTATAAGGTCGCAGATCTAACGGTAGAAATTATGTTAGGGTTTTTTTCCCTAGAAGGAAACCCTCTGTTATGAGGGAAATGTATTGTGGCTATGCATTATGGCGAGTATTGTATTATGAGAGAGGAGACTTTGAGAGAAATAAGAGGAAGTTACATCGGGTTTTGCTGTAGGTTGTATCCCTTCATTTGTTGGATAATAATAAAGGAAGGACCTGGCAATTTCTCTGGTGGATGTAGCCCACACTAGGTGAACCATGTAAATATGTGTCTCTCTTGTATTGTGTATCTTCTTTGTTTTGTTTCCACATTTGTTTTATTTTATTGCTCCACGGTCCTATTTTTCTAACAAGGTGGACCTTCCACTTCTCCTTCACCTTCAAATTCTGCAATCTGAATGTTTCGCGGGTCATCTTCATCTGGTGCTTCTTCCTGCACATGGTAGCATGAAAAGTGTTATTTTACTGTCTGTTTGTTCTGCTGTTGTTCTTCTATCATGAGTTCAACTTACGGTTCTTTAATGAATATCACCCCTCTAATTTGTTTAAGTGTTGAGTCTACGTTAGGGTTCTCATGTTCAAATGAGAAAGTTCTGTTGTAATACTGTCCAGTTTGTAGTTCCTCTACGCAATTCCTGGTCTGTATACCAGTTTGATGGAAACCCTTCTAATGTGTGAACAAAATAATGAGGCCATTCCTATGGTGGTGGCATCCTCCATAGCATTATGCACTTCTCCAAGTGTTCTGTTGAGGCCCCCATGTCCGTCATATTTCTGCATTTGGTTGCTTCCTTGATCTGTGCAAAACCTGATGCGCAGTAACCGCTTACATTGGTACCAGTCCTTAACTGTCTCTTTGTGTGCACCCCACCATCTTGCAGGTGCTTCCTTGAGTGCTATATCTAGGGCTAAGAGCCTCCGATTCTCTAACACTTCATCTTCGTATCGTGTTAAGAACGCTTCTAAGTCATTCACCCCATGGAAGGTGTTTCCTTGAGTGCTATATCCAGGGCTAAGAGCCTCTGATTCTCTAACACTTCATCTTCATATCATGTTAAGAACGCTTCTAAGTCATTCACCCCATGGAAGCTAGGATTTTCCCTTATCTTCGTACCTACCCATCTTAATCTGTGGTCTATTCTTGCACATCTTCTTATGGAGACTTTGTGTAACCTATGCTGCCAATTCTCTAAGCCCGTATTTGAGTCTGACGCACATGAGGTGATGCTTCTCCAACTGAGTAACCTATAAAAAACATAAATATATATAATATGTAAATATAAATAACTAATAAGTAATAATTAATTATGAAGAGACATGACATATGAAAGGTCGTGTCTCTTATAAAAGGGCACCCCTATGCGGGATATATATACAAGTCCTCATTCCTCATTTGTAATCATATTATTCATTCTTATACATTTATTATTAAATATATTTACTATCCTTAAATGGATTTGCGTAATGTCCTATTTATATTGGATGTTTACATAGTGAACCAGTAGGTTCACCACAATGGTATCAAAGCTTTGTTTTTATGATCTTGGCCTTTGGCCACTAGACTTCTAGTCAATTACATTTTCCTTGGCAACAATATATTGGATTTTGGATAAACCCATTCTCTGAGAGTTTCTCTGATCTAGTCTTTGACCATTAACTAAATTTTGGCCATTTTCAAACAAAAAAAATTCGTTGAAGAAAAAAAAAATCATTATTTCGCTACCCATGACCTCTGCGTCTGTCCCCACATCCCACTCCCTGGTTCCCCCACCTCTGATCAAAAAAATACCGACTGTTCCCATCCGCGTGCCTCCACGCACCCTTTCCCGTCACCTCCTAGCAAACCCTCCCGTCACACACCGGCACACCCCGCGAACCCACTTCAACTCCCTCGATACTACACCACCCGACACCCCCCACTCCACGGACCCTGTCACACCCTCGACAAACATGCCCTATCGTAGCCCCTAACTTCCACTTTCATTAAACATCCAAGCCTCCTTGTAAAGTCGTGCCCCATACCATTCACGTCCTCCCGTAATTGACATTAATTAAAATCAATTATAATATATATACATATCTTATGTTAATTATATATATATATATATATATATATATATAAGATATCTATTCTAAGAATATTATCAAATAAATAAATAAAATATATATCTATTCTAAGAAGAGTATTATTAAAAAGGGGTTATAAAGTAAAAAGTAAAAAGAAATATATATATATATATATATAAGGGTGAAGTATAAGTTCCGTTGAAGGGTTAAGTTTAAGAAGATAAAAAGGATAATTCGAAAATGATGGAAGATAAAAGGAATAATTCGAAAATGACGAAAGGAAGATTTACTTATGAAGGTTCTCCAACCGTATGTTGCGGGTTTTCGACATTAAAGATAAATATTCAAGGAAGAGAGGTAAACATTGTTATTAGCTTGGACTATAATGCAAATTATATGAATATTGATTTGGAAAATCAATTATTAATTCCGGAGACGAATATAATTAGAAAGGAAGATTATTTTCAAATTAAGGAGTTACAAGTGATGATTGATGAATATGAGTATATATCTCAATTCTATGTTACAACTATGTATCAAGAAGAAGTTGACATCGTCATCGGATTATCCCGGTTTAAAAGTCTAGGTACCTTCATACTAAACATAGAGAAAAAGTTTGTGACATTCCCATATAAGGATAAAATGATAACATTACAAGACACCACATCGGAGCCAGATTCTGTAACCCCAAATTTGGCGAACTTATCAAGGATAAAAGCGAAGAAAATTCTCGTTTAAAATAACACAGTAAAAAAATACTTACACAGATCAAGAATTCAAAGGTTCGAAAACAATGTGTTCAGAAGTTGGAACAAGAGAATCAAGAACGCGAGAAGAACCTATAAAAAAAAATGAAGAAAATTCTCATTCGAAAAGCCTCAATCACGAACTACTAGAACAAATCAGAAAATTAAAAGAAGAGAAACTTGAAAATCCTGACATTAAAGCTCAAGAAGATGCCAATCCAGTTGAAGAAAAAACATATAAAGATGTTGGAGTACAAACAATGGAAGATCCAGGTAAAATTACTAATCAAAATTCAGTCATTATCAAGGCAACATCGCCGCATGAAGAAAATCATATATCAAAGTCAAAAGAAGAAAATGCTACAAGTATGATAAGGGGAAATCATGTTATGAGAAATCCCTCTCGACATTCAAATCATAAGAGTAGATATATTAACCAGTTAGAATATCAACATTATCCAAAACGAGAACCCTATAAACACCCAGTTTCGCAGAAGATCGAACTAGGGTGGGCAGACTCTTTCATAACTTGACAGTTATGTTCAACTCTTCATCACTCATATCGTTTGGTATCATCAATATTAACAACACCAAAAACATAGAGTCATGTGAAGACATTGCAAGACAAAACGAAGAAGTAAGCCTCTCCATAAACATGCTTTAAGGACAAATCATTTCTAAGGGGAAGGCAATGCAACAAACATAAATATATATAATATGTAAATATAAATAACTAATAATTGATAATTAATTATGAAGAGACATGACATATGAAAGGTCATGTCTCTTATGAAAGGGAACCCTTGTGCGAGATATATATACAAGCCCTCATTCCTCATTTGTAATCATCTTATTCATTCTTATACATTTATTATTAAATATATTTACTATTCTTAAATGGATTATTTTGTACTGTCCTATTTATATTGGATGTTTACATAGTGAACCAGTAGGTTCACCACATAACCTATCTACAATTGGGTTCACATAATATTCATCTCGCGCGATTGTTCTATACAACTAGTTAATTTCCTCTAGGTCTAAGAAAGTAGGTTATACAAACCTTTCCCCTTCTGATGAATCCAATGGCGCAATGACTCTGTATTCTCCTGAATCGAATGTCATCTTCGTCATCTTTAAGTTGATTATGGCCTAATTGTTGAACTCACAATCCAAGCCAAGAAATGTTGGATACGGTGTTTTGCCATCCACTATATCTATTACTTTGAAGTCGGCTTTAGTGCGCACTCCATCCAGATCTACTGTCACCCCCTTTAGTCTTCGAATTGGTAGAACTTTGTGTTGATTTTCTAGTTTCAGCTAAATCGATGAATAACCTAATGTGGGTTCTCCCATACATTGCCATGTCTTCTTAGGTAATACATTTACTTCAGATCCTAAATCCAGTATAATATCTCCCATGTTTAAATCTTCGATGTTGGTGTTCAATCTGAATTCTCTTCTTGTTCTCCTCCTTGTATGCAGATGATTAACTATTTTCTGTTCTAGCTTTCCTTCTGCCTCTATGCTACATCTTTCTAGCATATTTTTTAATACTTTAGTAGAGGATGGGTTATTTAGTATTTTAACACAGGATTACAAAAAACCCTTAACCGTACTTACTTGTCCCAAGGGTTGTGCTTCTTTGGTGTGATCCAACGATGGAGGCATCTCGTATGCTAGTACTTCTTTATCATGATACACAATTGATGTCGATGTAATGTCTAGCTTCATGAATTATTGTCTGGTCTTCTTGAATATATCATTTTCGTTCTGCACATCAATCTCCTTCTTTGGTTCGACATTCTTCTTCACCCATTGGTGTTGTGCTGGATCTTGTCTTACTGCATCGTTTCTTGTTTTAGCTCCTCCCCGCGTAACTATGTTGATGTTTATTCCTTCATCCCTCGCTTCTACCGAAATCCACTTAACATTCTGATTGTTCTGATTTCTCTTTTCCTGGATCTTTCCCAATATTGTAGGACATTCTTCTGTGTCATGATTTGATGCGCGACAATACATACATGTCCCAGGTGGAAGTGGACATTCTCTTGCATAGTGTTCTGGTTATTGACAGTTGTGGCATACCACTGGTCCCCTGCCTCTTCCAAAGCCTCCTCTTCCTCTTCCTCCACCTCTGTAGCTAGCTCGATCTCCTCATGGTGCATTGTATTGAGGCACATGGTTATAATGCGCGAGATTATAATGTGGCTGCGCGATATTGTACTGCGACTGTGCAGTGTTATATTGTTGTTGCATAGTGTTATAATGCTACTGTGCAGTGTTATACAGGGTTGGTACTTGGTTAAACTGTGGTGCATCTTGCTCGTTCATCATTTCTGCCTGCACCCTGTAAGCATCTGATTTTATTTCCCTCATGAGGTCCATGGTTATGCAATATTTGTCATCATGGCCTACTGACTTGCAAAAGTTGCAATATAAGCTCTTAGGTACTGTCTGGTACTTCTGCATCATTGGGAAGTGATATGGATCATGCACCTGTTTCTTACAAATCTCACACCATAGTCCTCCTATTGGTAACAGGGTTGGCATTCCTGTTGCCATGTATTACACGAATTTTGGACATTCGTTCTTATGGTGTCCTTCTGTTGTACATGTGGTACACCAAACGACTTCTCTTTTGTCCTTACCTTTTTTCTAGTTTAGCTGGAATGTTAAGTTCTTCAGATCCTCTTTCAGCTCCTCTATGGATGGATTTGTCTTATGATATTGGTTCTCTTCCAGTTGTATGGCTGCCTATAGAGCCTCTGCCTGTATATAAAAAAAATTCTATCACAAAGGGTATTTCAAGTGTGGTAGCAGTGAATTGACGAACAAATGCCTATGTTGCATATCTGTCATGACATACTTTAGCTCTCCCTTCAATCGTTTGAATCTCTAGTCAATCTCCCATACAGATTCTCCTGGATTCTATCTAATCTCTATCATCTCATTCATATATTGATCCTTTGAAGGGAGAATATTCCTCTAGGAGAATATTCTTTTCAGTTCACACTTCAGTTGAGTGGAGTCTAGATGCCACATTGGGATCATCACCATGTAACATTGGGATCATCACCAACTAATGCGCATTGTCCTTGGGATCATCACCAGACTAGAAAATTAATCAAGATTCCTTGATCTCCTCCTCACTTCACTTTGTTTCAGTCAGTTAATTGAAGACTGAGAGACTAGTTAACTCGGACTAGGTGGGAGTTCACTCTCGTAACTGCTTGAGAGACTAGACTAGGTGGAAGTTTACTCCCATAACTGTCAGTGTGTGTCCAGATCACTCTAGACCACCACCATGGCACATTGGCTTCTCCTCCAATGTGCATTAGTTGAGTTATACATAGTATATCATGTGTAAATTGTCATTCATTCATCAGGTTAATTATAATTCTTCCATTATTTCTCTCCTTTTTCTCTTTTCTCACATTTTCTCTGCAAATTTTGTATATCATTTGCTAGCTAGACCTGTTCTTTGCAGGTTCAATGCATTTACAAGAACAACACCAATGCCATTTCCTGAGGCATCACAATCCATAATAAAAGTTTTTGTGAAGTCTGGTGTGGCCAAGATAGGATCTTTGCACATCGCCTCTTTAAGTTGTTCAAAATATTGAGTTGCCTCTAGAGTCCATTGTTACAGAATAATTCCCCTACGGATAGGTGAATCTTCCCTCAGAGTATAGATCCCTCTACCGATACAGAAAACTACCTTTGGAAACTACCATTCCTATAAACTAATTATGCCCATCGAAAAAGAGAGTAAGAGGGATAGTATGATGTACCTCACTTTCGAAGTTTTTCCACGTTGCTCCAATCCACAAGTTCCAAAAAACACCTGCAATGAATCACAAAATACAAACAATTGTCTCCTACTCTAATGGATTAAACAAAACCAATCTATCTATGAAAGATTAAAACAAGCATAGACAAGTACATGTAAACACATACTAGAAGGAAATAGGCCAAGTATATTGATGGTAACTTTAAAGAGACACTTACAATTTTCAGATGATGTTGCAACAACTTCCCCAAGTCCTCCTTTTCCAACCCTTCCTCGAAAGATCCATGATCAGAGTAACAATGCTTTGCTGATAATTTTCTCCTCCTTGTACACCATGAGAATGCCTCCATTTATAAGATTTGAGAGGCTCAACCACCTTGCTTATATTTGGGATTAGTTGAGGATATGAATCCATCCATTGTGGTATCTCCCTTACATGTAGCCTAAGGGTTAGATTCGAGCCAAACCAACTCAATCCATCCATAGATGTCCTTAGATAAAAAGGGGATTTCTTCCCAGATTTGCTCAACCAATTTGAAGATCCCTTACAACAGGAAACATAGTGCTACAATGCTCCCTGATCGATAGACAAAGAACACTAGCGCTCCCTATGTATGAGCAGGGGAGCGTCGATCTTCCAAAAGTTTCCAAGATGACTAATTATCATAAGAAAACACTTTTTTCCGACTGTCAAATGATGATGCTTCTTCTTCTAACATGTTTTAGGGGTTGTATTAAGTGTTCTCATGGTGTCATTCGCGATGTGACACTTACATGACAATAATGTGACACTTACAACACTTGCGACAAAAGTGAGACACTTATGACACTAATGACAATGAGAATGTGACATTATAGAAGTGAGAAATTTTTATGTGTAACAGAATGCCCCCCAAAGTGTGAAGTCAGAAAATGAAAGGTGATGGCCGAAACACTTTGTAGTTTTTTTGAAGCAAGGGTCTGGAGTCGGGGAACTTGGTAGAAGCTATAGACAACCATCAAGCAATGTTAATATATGTTCCATTCATGAGGGAGGCATGCCTATGCTCAAGCTATAAATGACCTAAAGTATGGCCGACAATAAATACACTGCGGAACCATGATGATATTGACTAAGGGTATGGCCACTAGAGATATTATGTGGATCCATACTTCTATGACATGAACCGATCGTAGCCATGTAAAATACACAGTGGAGCTACGAGATGATAAAATCATAGTCACAGACCAATACAATGTGGATCTATGTGACATCATAAGTATCAACATGCTCAAATGACTTCCTTCGAAGCCCGGGTAAAGTAGAAATCAGAATGAATACTCAACCCAGGGTATACGTCCCAATCTCGATGTGGTACAAATTTAACCATGTGAATATATGTTTTGATGTCAAACATAGTAGAAACCACTTGATTACCATCCATTGAGGTAAACTGTTAACAAGTGTGAGGGAAATCACCAATGATGTCAATGACTCCCAAGGTACCCTAGTACATTCCAATGAATGTGAATAGATGATATGAGGTCGAACATTCATGTAATCATCCGATCAAAGGTAAATTATGTAAACCTACTGTCAAAAGAAAGGAGGTCGGCCATTGAGGCATGCATATCCCAAGGTACTAACTGGTTTCTAAGTCTAATTCTAGGATGATGTGTTGAAGTTGACATGAAAATACTTGTCGAAGGAGGGCCTTGATGTATCCCCCATCATCGACACAAAACAGACACAGGAAAGTGATAAAATATAGCAGATGAACACAGATTGACATGGGTGTGGAAATTGATAATTATATGATCCAGATTATTTTCGGCACGAAATGAGAGCGGAGATATAATAAAGAAATGCACAGAGATATTGCAGATATTCAATAATATAACAGACATGTATCAGAGATGCAACCATAAACACAGATATACAGTAATACATGATTTCTATTAATCAGAGATGCAAGCATAAACACAGATATACAGTAATACATGATTTCTATTAATCAGAGAAATGTACAGAGACTGTAAAAATACAGAGTGAAAGATTCGCTAGAATGGTGGCAGCTTATCTCTGAGAAGAGATGTGACGGCTACTCACATTCGCAAGAAGATGGTTACAATGAGGCTCTGAAGGCCCTTTTAAAATAAATGGGAATGCAAAAAGTCCTAGACATCCAAAAACCTAACCC
>ML786493.1:127705-153392 GCA_009831015.1 Picea engelmannii | reverse complement strand
GCCAAAAGTCATGTGGGCCCCGTTTGGGTAAGTTGGTGCATCAACTTCCCGGGGTCGTAACTTTTGCATACGATCTCCGTTTTAGGAGTGTGATAGCTCGTTGGAAAGGTATCGTCGAGGAGATTCATTTTGGGGGCTCAATATGCCTTTGTCTATCATTGAGAACCTCGATCTCAAAAAACATTCATTTAGGCCCTCAAAATGGCTGCAGAAGTTAAAACCTGCTAAAAATAGTAAATTGCCAAAATTTCCAGAAAGTCGTTTTGAGCCATTTGGAAAAGGTGGGTGGCCACCGATATCCACCTGGATCATTATATAGATGGTTGACTCTCAAGGAAGATACTTCCCTTGAACACTGAGGCATGACATGAGACTTGGCATCATAAACACAGAGAGGACCAAAACATAATGCAGCGAGTGTTGAGGCATTCTTTGGATGTTTCAAAGGAGTAGAATACTCATAGGATTGGTTCAGTGCAGAGGTTTAGTGGATTATCCAAGTGTTCAATGTGAAGGTTAAAACAAGTGTCGTTTTCAAGGGCGACTGCAAGAGCTATTTACAAAAGTTTTCAGGAAACTTGACCCACTTCCTTCCATTTTTTCCCCCATCCAGATAGGTGAGTACCTATTTTTAATTTAATGAGCTCCAGGAGGATAACACATGCTCGATATAACTCACCTTTGGTAAGTAAGGGTTTAATGAACTAGAAGAAGTAAGGGTTTGTCCCCATATGGGACCTTCAATGTGTAGTCTAATGAGTCCAAAGAAAGAAAACTCGGTGGTTTTTCATGTTTAGAGAGTCTAAGAAGAACTTAAAGGTGACTCCAAGGTTGTCCTTTTTCGTAATTTTAGTCTATGAGGTCCGAAAAATAGATAAATTATTACTCAGAAGAGGCCCTTTTGAACCTTTTAATGAGTGTGAAAGGAAGCAAGATCACTCAACAATCTTTTCACGTTTAAAGGGTCTGAAAATAACTTAAAGGAGAATCTAGGGGGTTCCTTTTTCGTATAACCTTTACGAGTCCGAAAAAGTGATAAAAGTATACTTGGCTACATTCTCATGTAATTTTTAGTGCGAGAAAGAACAAAGACTAAGCTCATTAGTGTCATGAGGTTACCAAAAGATGTTGATCAAATCCCTGTAAAATCATGTTGTTCTAGGCACAAGACATTAGTAATTTCTCAAAAATATGATAAGAAACCCAAAAATAGACTTTATAATAAGGAGAAATGACTAAAATGAACCTATCAAATATCAAACTATGTCAGAAATTCATTTTTACCATTGTTTTTACCATTCTCCTCTGGTCTTTGTATTTTTACCTCTTTTGGAACATTCTTTGAGCATTGATTACGGAGGTTGTGAGTGACCATTTTCACAATCGTCTAGACCAGGTTGCTTGTTTCATTCCCCTAATCCTTTTTCATGCCTTTTTACTGCATTTTAACCTTTAGTTTAGGTGTTCTATGCTCCTTGGGAATCCCTATAGTGTCGAACTGGATCAACGCTCCCTCAAGGCATTGAGGGGAGCACTTATCATGATTTCAACGCATTGGTGTACATGCTGAGGGGGTGCTAGCACTCTGTTAGCTTATTTGAGGGAGCGCTAGGTGCAGAACTAAAAGATGTTTTGATTTTAAGGCTAAAAAGAGGCAATTTCTCTCCATAAGGGTTTGGCTAATGATGATTAATTGATGTTTTTGCAGGTTTTATATTTATCTAGCCATGATTGAGTGGAAAGAACGTGAGCATGAGTTTGATGACATCGCTTCTCTTCAAGACCCTCAAGCAATGGTGGCTTTATGCAATTGTGGCTTTCTCAAGCATTTCAAGCTCCATAACATGAGGAAAGAAGTATTATTTCTTGAATACTTGATTGGTCTATGGGACGACGATGAGAAAGCATTCTGAATAGGGCCACATATTCTTGAAATTGAGATGGACGATGTATATTTTTTGGCAGGGCTCACGAGGAGAGGGGCACCCATACTCTTGTCCAGGCACTGGGATACTCTACAACCGACTGAGGCATATGTTGTTGAACATTGCATACCAGGGTCACGGTTGGTGGGTGAAATAATCGTGATAAAAGATGTGAGAGACTTATCACTTCAATCTATCCTATTCGCCATTACCAAGTTGGCAGGGAGTACCAGTGCTCATCTTGCTTCAAAATCACAAATCTCTTATTCCATATAGTGTTTGGAACCAATATTGTTCAACTGGAGTGCAGGGTTCCTAAGGAATGTCAAAGAACATATATCGAAATGTAGAACTGGAAGGAAAAAACAATTTGGATATAATTCTTTCTTGGTTTCATTTTTCTTAGAGTGGATCCCCCAGATGTAGCCATAGGTTGCAATGATAGCAGGTCTCGTGACCGAGCCTCGTATGGAGAGGTGGACCAATCTTTCCCCTAGGTTGGGGAATGAGCCCTCAGCTTTCAGATCCATTGTAGACTTATTCACACGGTGGAGGAGGCAGTTAGTGGAGATTGAGGACTTCCCCTATGCTGGGATAGATTTCAGAGGCAGTGTTGACTTGGTACTCCCTGAGAGCATACAGTGGGATGCATCAGGTACAAAATATAACCATAATCTTGCAAGAAATATTTTTGTTTTGTCTTTTATATGTTTTTGTTTGTAGAACGAGGGATCTAAACCATATCGTTTTCATCATGCAGACAAAGGGGAGTCACGTTCGACGAAGATGCCAACATTGGGGCGTAATAGGGTGCTGGAAATATAACTGAGAGGGGGGGTGAATCAGTTATGTATATAAGCTTGAAAATTTTCCTGTTATTTTCTGATTCTTTCTAGATTATTATTTAATGTGTTGTTGATAACTTAACATGCATAGATACATGATATTTGATCAATCACACAGAGAAACTGATTTTCATGAGGAAACCCATAAAGGGTGAAAACCTTTTCTTCTTAGGATGTCAATCAAGCTCCAACTTTCATGTACATCACAGTCTTTGAGCTCTAACTCAAATATGAGGCTACAACCTATGATAGCAATCTACAACTTGCATAGAGCACCACCTCTCAGATTTCTCTAGCAGCAACTAGATGGAAGCACCAACTCCTTGGTTTCTCTAGCACCCATTAGATGGAAGCACCAACTCCCAGAATATATTCTAGCACCAACTAGAATTAAGAGGATTACAATCCTCCCTAGCACCACCCTACCACCCTGGCTTTTATGGATGAAACCAGATGGAAGCTACAACTCCCTGTGTTCAAGCACCCACTTGAAACTATGAGGGAAACAATACTCCCTAGCACCACCCTACCACCCTAATGGAATCTTGAAAAAAATTTACTTACTTGCTCTATCTTTGATATGGTCTATTACAACTCCATGTCTCCTTTTCCTTCTTCCGCTTCTGCATCTTTCTGCTTCTATGCTCTGCTCTTTTTCCTCCTGCGATCACCAAAACTCATACTATTCAACTTCCCTTCTACCTTTTATGCTTTGTGTTGCATCTGCATGCTCTTTACTGCGCCACTGATCTCCACTTCAGGTACTAATCTACGTGTCCTCCTACCCACATGCATAACTATCGAAAAATCACTCTTTATTCTCTATTCTACATGTCTTTCTCACGTCGATTCCTCTACCAGATCATCATCACAACTCTTCGTATTCTCCAGTGGTTATGGTGAATCTATTCATCATTAGTGGCCATTATCCAAATATTCTTTGGCTTCTATGGAAGGCACAACTCTTCATATTCTCTGTCAGTTACAGCTAGTCATTTTTGGCTTCTTTGGCTTCTAATCCCCTTCCTTCTCGTGACCATCGACGGTGACCATATGCCTAACCAACAGGCTCTTCATGACTCACAACTTCAGGAATCTTGGTATGAGACATCTAGATTCTCCCAAGTCCCTATCTCCAAAGTGGAGCTTAGGGATGCTAGCTCCTTCCTATATTCTCTCTCCACGTGACCACTGGTTGTGACTTGGGGCCAAGTACTTTGGGACTTCATGTTTTGTATCTTTGGATGTGACCCAAACCTGACTCTCCCGGCTTCCAAACTCATGCCTAGCGAGTACTAGCTCCATTATCGATATGACCTTGGGCGATGATCTCATGTGACCATGCGATTGCGGGCGCGTCCAAAGGTGGTTTGAAATCAAACTACTTTTTGCCCCGCAATTTACCTCGAGCCTCCATGTGTTCTTTCTCCAAAACCATGGTTTCGATTGCGGCCCGCCCTTAACTTATTAAATTTCATGCACCTTCAATCCTCGCAATGCGACGAGATCGTCGATCTCACGATATTGATTGTGCTCCTGAACTAACAGTTCAGATCTGTCCTCTCAAGTTCCGTGGATCAGATCTAACCTTCCTAAATCAACGTCTGTGATTTACTTCGTGATCCGGGCTCCAGGAGTTTCAAATCTCAAACCCTGCTTTTCTCCGTACGCCAATCTTCCAGAGTTGATGATTTGTGGACACTTGTCCTTCTCAATCGACATCTCTGCATATACTTCGGGAATTTGACCTTTCAACCAGATCAATGGTTCTGCAGCCCCTTTCTCGATCAACGGTCGATATCTCCTTCGGGTCTCCGAACTTCTGAAATCTCAAGTATCAAACTTTACTTTCCCTCGAAGTATGAAGATTACTACCACGTGTCCTCTTGGATAGACAGTTGAGGCTTACTTTGGGTCTTTACCCGGCGTCCACAGGATTACGCCACATATTTTCTAGATTAGACGACCCAGATTCACTTCGGACAATCTGACGCTTGAGATCTGCTTCAAACGATCTGACAACTGAGATATACTTCATATGATCCGACGGTCGAGAATTTATTTAAGCTCTCTGGCTCTCCGTGCTTTAGGAATTTCAAATCTCAAATTGAAACTTTCGAAGTGATTTCTCTAGAGTTCACGATCCGTCGCCACGTATCCCTCTAGATCTGACGGTTGAAATTTACTCCGGCTCTCTGGCTCTCTATACTTAGAGTATTTCAAATCTCAAACTGAAACTCTTGAAGTGATATTTTTCCGTAGCGTAACCTCCTCACATCTTTAGACCCAAAACAAATGATGTCCATTTGATCAAGATCTTAAATCAATGGCTCGATCTGTGTGTGATGCAGCTTTTCCTTGGATTAAATCCAATGGCTCTCCATCTTTGCTTATCCTATCCTTCCACTCAAAAGTGATCCAAAATTCATTGTCTCTCTTCCTCTTGAGTTTTTTTATCTCTCTGACTTAGAAGGTTTTCTAAGTGTTCAAGGATCTCAACCTTTTCTCCTCCTACGAGTCCATCTCTTGGACCTCGTCTGGACTTCTAGAAACCACTATCTCTTCTGAGCTTTCTCATCTTCTACTCTCTCAAGTTTTGGTTCACTTCTATTCTTTCCATCAATCACAAGCACACTCTTCCTGTAAACATGCCAAAAATCTCCCCCTTTGGCATTGATGGCAACCCTGAAAGGTTGTACTATTCAACTTAGACCTCCAACTGTAGCATCTAGACCACACATTTTTCTCCCCCTTTGACATCAATGTCAAGGAAAACTAAGAGTGACTCTGTTCTCCTCCTGATCAAAGATGCAATAAGTATTCTCCCCCTGATTAGATATACTATGAGCACTCTCCCCCTGATCAGATAGACTATTTTAACTTGATAACAGGGTCACGCCCAACTTCTGGCTCACATACTCAAACTGATATTTTGCAAGCGGTTTAGTGAAGATATCAACAATCTGATCTTTGGATGGAATATAATGCAAAGAAACAACAATGTTGGTTACATGTTCCCTCAAGAAGTGATATTTGATGGGTATATGCTTGGTCTTGGAGTGAAATACAAGATTCTTTGACACACTAATTGCACTAGTATTATCACAATGAATTGGGATCGATGCAGTATATTTTACCTCCAAGTCTGCAAGTGTCTGAATCATCCACAATATTTGGGTACAGCAAGTGGTAGCTGCAATGTATTCATCTTCTGTAGTTTATAAGGAAATGGAACCTTGCTTCTTGCTAAACCATGCTACAAGGGAATCTCCTAAGAAGAATGCACCTCCACTCGTGCTTTTCCTTTCATCCACGCAATTAGCCCAATCAACAACTGAATAGACTGATAGTTGAAAATTTTGATTCTTAGGATACCATAGGCCATAGACTATAGTTCATTGTTCCTTTCAAGTATATGAATATTATTTTAACAACTAACAAATGACTCTGTTTAGGTGCAGCCTGATACCTTCCTACCATTCCAATAGCATGCATTATGTCTGGACAGTATGTTGTGATGTACAATAGGTTGCCTATCATAGACCTATATGAACTCTGATCAACATCAGGTGAGTCGTCATCCTTGCTTAACTTGCATCCATTGACCATATGTGTGCTCATAGGTGTAGAATCTTCCATTTGAAACCTTTTCAAAATTTCTCTTAGATATTTCTCCTGAGAAAGAAATATTCCTTCAGACCTTTGAGTAATTTGCAGACCAACAAAAAATGGCAGTTCCCCTATCATAGACATTTCAAATTCAGACTGCATGGTAGAATCAAGTCATTGTACCAATGAAGCATTATTGCTTCCGAAGATGATGCCATCTACATAGACCAACACAATGAGAAAATCATTACCCTCTGTTTTGATATATAGATTGTTGTCAATTGTTCCTCTCTTGAACCCTTTGTCTTGAAGATACTTATCCAGTCTATAATACCAGGCACGAGGAGCTTGTTTCAACCCATATAAGTATTTCTTCAACTTGTAGACAAAGTCAGGGTTATCTAACAGTTGGAAAACCTCTGGTTGTTCCATATAGACTTCTTATTTTATATCTCCATTTAGAAAAGTTGTCTTGACATCCATTTGATATAATTTAAACCATTTATGACAAGCATAGGCAAGAAACATTCTAATAGATTCTAATCTTTCTATGGGCGCAAATGTTTCATCAAAATCCAATCCTTCTATTTGAGCATATCTTTTGCATACCAATCTAGCCTTATTTATTACAATATTTCCTTTCTCATTCATCTTATTTTTGTAGACCCATTTGGATCCTATTACATTTTTATTTTCTGGCCTAGGAATGAGTTCCCAAGTGACATTCTTTTCAATCTAGTCCAGTTCGTCATTCATTGATTTTAACCAATTTACATATTTACTGGATTCATTAAAGTTATTGGGTTCCACCATGGATATGAAGGCTATATGTGATTTCTCGATGTCTTTGATTATCCTTCTCCTGGTTTGTACACCTTTGCATTTCTCACCAATTATCTTACTTTCAAGATGATTCTTTTGAGTAATTCTGGAGGAAGGATTTGATGTTGATTGTTGTCCCGACTCTTTTTGTCTGGGTGTCTCTTATCCACTTGATTCATCATCTTCTTGTGACTATGAGATTTGTTGTTCTTCATTTTCATTATTCTCATCATCTTTTTCGTCTGGCTTAGCGCTTATTCTCTATTGATCTTTTACAAGAGATTCTTCATCAATTCGAACATCAATACAGTCTACTAATTTATGCATTCTTTTTTTAAATCATTTGTATCATTTACTGTTCGTTACATATCCTAAGAAGATACCTTCATAATCTCTACTATCAAATTTTCCCAGATGATCATCATTATTCTTGATGTGGCAAGTACTTCCAAATACTTTGAAGTGCTTGATTGATGCAGGTTGACCAAACCACAACTCATATGGAGTTTTATCACTGTTCGGCCTTAGATGCGCTTTGTTTAGAATATGAACAACCGTGTGAACAAGATCCACCCAAAAGGTTTGTGAAATGTCCCTTTCACTCATCATAGCCCTTGCCATCTACTGAACTAATCTATTTTGGTGTTCTACAACTCCATTTTGTTGAGGAGTACCTGAAATAGTATATTCTCTTTTGATTCCATGTCTGTCACAGAATTCTTTGAAATCTCTTGACATAAATTATTCTCCCATGTCTGAGCGAATTGCCTTTAACTTCCTTCCTGTTTGATTCTCAGCTAACGCCTTAAACTTTTTTAACTTCTCAAACGCATCAGATTTTTCTCTCAGAAAGGAAACCCACGCAAGTCTGGAGAAGTCATCAATGACTAGCATAAAGTAACGTTCTCCTCCAATTCCTTCCTTTCGCGATGGTCCACGCAAATCCATATGAACAATTTGAAGTGGTTTCTCTGAAGATGTGAAACTCTTCGATTTGAATTGATCATGAGTCAGCTTCCCCATTTGACATGATTCACATACAAAGTTATTAGGCTTAGATATTCTTGGAAGGTCTTTCACAACGCCTTCATTATTCAGTTTTACAATATGATCAAAATTCAGGTGTCCAAGCCTTCTCTGCCATAACCAACTTTCATCAATTTTTCTTAAATGACATTTCTCCTTATCTTCCTTCAGAACATATACATTCTTTTCAGTTCTAACCCCTTTTGCAATCAACTCTCCTATGTTTACTGTCTTTATTTTATAATTCTTGGCAGTGAAAGTGACTTCACATCCTCTGTCACATATCGGGTTGACGCTAAGAAGATTATTATTTAAACCATCAACAAATAATACATCTTGATCTTTGCTTCTTCCATTACTTAATCTTACTAGACCTTTACCTCTGATCTTTCCTGGAGCATCATTTCCAAAGGTCACACTCCCTGATTTATTTTCTTTGAGTAATAGGAACGTACTTTTGTCACCTGTCATATGACTGGAGCATCCGCTGTCAATATACCAGGGGTATTTTTGTCTTTGAGATGACAACACTAATCCACACTTGTTATCTTCATACTTCTTCCAAACCTTGACATTTTCAGCTTTGTGATTTGAATCTTCCTTGTAGTTCTTTAAGTGACAGTGTACAGCTTTATGTCCATTATTATGGAAGATGTAACATTCTGGTTCATTGAATAAAGGATCATAACGATTGTTATGTTTAATCTGTGTCCTTTTCCCATCCATCACATGATTTGCAGTCTGTGGTTGTTTGTTACTTGGTTGTCTCATTCTTTATTGTGGCAGATATTTATTCCTTGGATGTCTTGATTGTCATATCTAAATATTAAATAACAATGTATAGCTTTGTGGCCAAAGTTAGAGCAGTAAAAACAATATCCATAGAAAAAATATTTGTACCTGGAAAGTGGTTGTCTTCTTTGAGCAGGTCGATTTCTTCCATGCTAATGATTTCCTTGAGCAGAGGGTGTATTATTTATTTGTTTTACAGATTTAGTTCTTATACCTTTTTCTTCACTCCTCCTAGGCGGCTGATTATCTTCATTTGTTTCTGTAGGTTTGTTGTTGTCAATGGTTGTATATTTGACGTGGATTCTTTGTTTCTTGGATGACTACTACTTGATCCCTCTTCATAACCCAAACCAGTTTTCAACTTTGAATTCCTTTGTTGACTTAGAATGGAGGCTAATCCTTCTGAGGCTTTAATACTTGTCAGATTCTGATGATATAAGGCCTGAAGTTTCCCTGGATCTTTTTTGACAGTCACTACTTCAACTTCCAATTTTTCACCTTTTGTTTCGGCTTCCTTCAATTGTTGTCTGAGGATGTCTTCAATATTCTTAGTTTCTTCTAATTTAACCTTCAATAGAGCAATTTCTTTAGATGGTTTATTTCCTATTTTCTCATACTTGAACAATAACTGTTTTTCTTTTCTTTTCTTTTCTCCGAGTCTATCAATCTCTTCCGTGGCACTGACAAGTTCTCCTTCAAGATCTACTACTGCTTCACAATCAACGAACTCACTTCCTGTATCTTCAATATTTAGGCCTTCTAAAGATATTAGCATGATATTATTTATTTTAATTTCAATAGAAGAGTCTCTGCATTCATCATCCGAAGGATCGTCATCATTGTTTACACAAAGGTTTTTCTTCTTAAAATTATTCTCTTTATATACCTTCTTGTGTTTGTGCTTCTCTTCATCGTCATATGTATGATCCTTTATTTTGTGAGGACACTTAGATTCAAAATGACCTATCTTACCACAGTTGAAGCATTTGAAGGGAAGTTTACCTTTGTATTTGCCTGATCCTTTCATCAGTCTTCTCACAAAATTTGCTTCAATCTCATCTATATCGGAGTCTGCGTTTTTCTTTGCTTTAAAGGATGCCTCTCTTGTAGTGGATTTACCTTCGGTGATTCTCATTTCATAAGCAGTTAGGGTTCCAAGAATTTGATCTAATGTCAACGTATTGAGATCAGTTATTTCCTCTATAGCAGAGATCTTTGAGTTAAATATATCAGGAAGAGATCTTAATATTTTCTAGACTAGAAAAGATTTTTCTATCGTTTCACCTAGACCTTTCATAGTGTTGACAAGTTATTATATTTGTAAGAAGTACTTACTGATAGTTTCATCTTCATCCATCTTTAACTGCTCAAATTTCATTCTGTGAGTCTGATGTTTTGCATCTTTCACCTTTTTATTGCCTTTATAACTAATTATCATCTTGTCCCACATAATTTTTGATGAATCACAGTGCATTACTTTGACAAACTCGGATTCTGCAAGTCCACTAAGGATGGAATTCATTGCCTTTGCATTAAATCTAAACTCCAACTTATCATATTTTGAGGCCAAGACTACAGGCTTCACATATCTAGTTTCAACGACATCCCAAACATCAGCACCCATCAGCACCCAGAAGCCAAGGTTTGTTCCATCAAACATAGGAGCTCTATTAGTTGAACTTCCTTCATGACTAGTCATGTTCAAGATTATGGATCTACCTTTGATCAAAGGCACCTGCTCTGATACCAATTGTTGGAAATATAACTGAGAGGAGGGGGGGTGAATCAATTATGTATATAAGCTTGAAACGTTTCCTGTTATTTTCTGATTCTTTCTAGATTATTATTTATTTTTTTGCTGATAACTTAACATGCATAGATACACGATATTTGATCAATCACACAGAATACTTAGAGACACTGTTTTTCATGAGGAAACCCATAAAGGGTGAAAACCTCTTCTTCTTAGGATGTCAATCAAGCTCTAAATTTCATGTACATCACAGTCTTTGAGCTCCAACTCAAATATGAGGCTACAACCTCTTATAGCAAGCTACAAATTGTAGAGAGCACCAACTCTCAGGTTTCTCTAGCACCAACTAGATGGAAGCACCAACTCCTAGGTTTCTCTAGCACCCACTAAATGGAAGCACAAACTCTCAAAATATATTCTAGCACCAACTAGAATTTAGAGGACTGCAATCCTCCCTAGCACCACCCTACCAACCTGGTTTTTTTGGCTGCAAGCAGATGGAAGCTACAACTCCCTGTGTTTAAGCACCCACTTGAAACTCTGAGGACAACAATCCTCCCTAGCACCACCCTACAACCCTGATTGAATCTTGTGAAAATTTTACTTACTTGCTCTGTCTTTGTTATGGTCTGTTAAAACTCCATGTATCCTCTACCTTCTTCAGCTTCTATCCTCTATTCTACTTCTGCATCTTTCTGCTTCTATGCTCTACTCGTTTTCCTCCTACGCTCACCAAAACACATACTATTCAACTTCTCTTATGCCTTTTATGCTCTATGCTTCATCTTCATTCTATTTACTGCGCCATTGATCTCCACTTTAGGTACTACACTGCATTTCCTCCTACCCACATGCATAACTATCGAAAAATCACGCTTTCTTCTCTATTTTGCATGTCTTTCTCATGTTGATTCCTCTACCAGATCATCATCACAAATCTTTGTCTTCTCTGGTGGTTATGGTGAATCTTTTCATCATAAGTGGTCGTTATCCAAATATTCTTTGGATTCTCTGGCAGTCACAAATCTTCGTCTTCTCTGTCAGTTATAACAAGTCATTTTTATTTTCTGGCTTCTAAGCCCCTTCCTTCACGTGACCATTGATGGTGACCATACGCCTAACCAACAGGCGCTTCATGACTCGCAAATTCAAGAATATTGGTATGAGACATCTCTATTCTCCTAGCTCCCTATATTTGAAGTGGAGCTTAGGGACGCTAGCTCCTTCCTCTATTCTCTATCCATGTGACTGATGGTTGTGACTTGGGGCCAAGTACTTTGGGAATTCACGTTTCACATCTTTGGATGTGATCCAACCCTGACTCTCCCAACTTATGAACTCACGCCTAGCGATTACTAGCTCCGTTCTCGATATGACCTTGGGTGATGATCTCATGTGACCACGCAACTGCGGGCACGTCCAAAGGTTGTTTGAAATCAAACTACTTTTCTCCCCGCAATTTACCTCAAGCCTCCACGTGTTCTTTCTCCAAAACCATGGTTTCGATTGTGGCCCACCCTTAACTTTTTAAAGTTCACGCGCCTTCAATCCCCGCAATGCAATGGGACCGTCGATCTCACGATCTTGATGGTGCTCCTAAATCGACGGTTCAGATCTGTCCTCTCAAGCTCTATGGATCATATCTAACCTTCCTCAATCAACGATTGTGATTTACTTCATGATCCAGGAGTTTCAAATCTCAAACCCTGCTTTTGTCTATACGCCAATCTTCTGGATTCGATGATCTAAGGACACTTTCCCTTCTCAATCGATGGCTCTGCCTCTACTTCAGGAATTTGACCTTTCAACCAGATCAACGGTTCTGTGACCCTTTTCTCAATCAACGATAAAGATCTCCTTTAGGTCTCTAGACCTTTGAAATCTCAAGTCTCAAACTTTACTTCCTCTCGAAGTATGCAGATTACTGCCACGTGTCCTCTTGGATCGGACGATTGAGGCTTACTTCGGGTCTTTACCTAGAGTCCACAGGATTGTGCCACAACTTTTCTGGATCAAACAACCCAGATTCACTTCGGACAATCTGACACTTGAGATCTTCTTAGGACGATTTGACGAATAAGATCTACTTCGGATGATCCAATGGTTGAGAATTTGTTTCGGCTCTTCGACTCTCTGGGCTTCAGGAATTTCAAATCTCAAACTGAAAATCTCGAAGTTATTTCTCCGGAGTTCACGATCCATCGCCACGTATCCCTCTGGATTTGACGGTTGAAATTTACTCCGGCTCTTCGACTCTCCGGACTTCAGGCATTTCAATTCTCAAACTGAAACTCTTGAAGTGATATTTTTCCGGAGCGTAACCTCCTCACATATTTAGACCCGAAACAAATGATGTTTGTTTGATCAAGATCTTAGATCAACGTCTCGATATGTCTTCGATGCAACTTTTCCTTGGATTAAATCCAACGACTCTCCATCTTTTCTTATCCTATCCTTCCACTCAAAAGTGATCCAACAGTCATTTTCTCTCTTCCTCCTGAGTTTTTGATCTCTCTGACTTAGAAGGTTTTCTAAGTGTTCAAGGATCTAGACCTTTGCTCCTCCTGTGAGTCTGTCTCTTGGAACTCGTCTGAACTTCTGGAAACTTCTATCTCTTATGATCCTTCTCATCTTTTTCTCTCCCAAGGTTTTGTTTGTTGTTGTTCTTTCGATCAATGACAAACACACTCTTCCTGTAAACATGCCAACATGGGGATGCACAGGCTACAACTGAGAACGATGTCATAGTGGGGGGATTCCAGGAGATGGAGAAGAAACTTCGAGGTTTGACGATGGGTGTTCCCCCTTTGAGGAGGAGAGATGTACCTTTACATATTCAGTGACATATGATTGAGGTCTCTGAAGGCCTCAATAATTTGTTACGATGGGTGACACGAGAAGTAGTGTAATTTTTAGAGCACACCATGATACAGGAGGGTGATTAGAGTCCTAAGTCATTTTGTGGTCCTTATGATGATATTATGGGCATGAATGCCCAAGTTTTTCCTCGTCATGTACTTTTGTATGATGTATTTAAAAAAACTTTTTATATCACTCATATATATATATATATATATATATATATATATATATATATATATATACGAGTTTTGTGGCGTCTACCTATGTTGCATTTTTTGTTTTATTTGATGTTTTTGTACATATGATTTATGTTTCAAAATGTTTATCTATGCGCAATATACCAATCCAACAATTAATTTGCTAATGAATCTATGATCATGTTGAGTTCTATACGAGTTTTGTGGCGTCTACCTATGTTGCATTTTTTGTTTTATTTGATGTTTTTGTACATATGATTTATGTTTCAAAATGTTTATCTATGCGCAATATACCAATCCAACAATTAATTTGCTAATGAATCTATGATCATGTTGAGTTCTCTCGATATGTGTCTGTACTCAATAAATTCAAAATCTCTTTCGAGACAACAAACCCTCATATGCAAACATAGTAAAGTCAAATTGTGAACGACGTACTCACGATTTAGTTGACAGACCACGAGTTGAGAATCGAGGTTGATAATTAATTGAGATATACCTAGGGAGGAGGTTTCGGTTAAGAGCCCGATGACGACGTGATACTCTACAACATTATTGGTTGCATATCCGAGGAAAATCCCTCCCAAAATTACTAACTCGCTAGAGTAGTAGATGACCCAAGCTGCAGAAGCGATGTTTTGGGTATGTTGACTAGTGCCATCCGCAAACCTGAAATAGATGGGAATGATGATGTCATCTGTGCATGCAATCACAAAGAAAAGTATAAGCAACAGCTGAGACAAAACTCGTGCACGCAAAAGAAAATACACACCAAGTCAAAAGTATATAGTGCAGTAATGTACAAAGCACACATGAGAAATATTCTACGTATAATACTTCTTGAGGTAAAGCCCATTTCGGGGTTCACCGAGAGATATTCCATCGTAGTCTACTACCTCGTAGGCGCCTCTATGTAACACACATTTTATGATATATGGCCCATTCCACATGAGTTATAACTTTCCTGCCCCCAGTTTGTCGTGATCTTGATCATAGACTAGGACTAGATCTCCCTCTGCGAAGGTGCGAGGTTGGATGGATTTATCATATTGATTTTTCATGCATTTTTTATGCATCTCGTTGATGAGAGTAGCATCGTGACGGGTTTCATCAAACTTGGTCATATATAAGGATAGTTCCTCTTTGACAAAAGTGTCGGGTAGTATTTCTACAGTGAGTTTCAACAAAGGAACCTCACATTCAATCGGTAATACTATTTCTATCCTGTATACTAACTGGAAGGGTGTGAATCTAGTTGCAGTTTTAACTAAAGTTTGATAATCCCAAAGTGTGAAGAAGAGTTTCAAGTACCAAGATGTTTTTTTTTCTCCCACCATGCATTGAAGCATGGTCTTTAGGACTTTGTTGATGGCTTCAACTTGTCCATTTTCTCATCGATAGTAGGGGGATGAGTTTTCATGGCGAAAACCTAACTTGGTGCGTATTTCACCTATCATCTGGTTCTGGAAATGGGATCCATGATCAGTTATAATATCTTGTGGCACACTGAATCGAGTGATGATGTGATTGAACACAAAAGTGTTGCAGTGTGACCATCGTTAAGAAATGTAGGCATAGCCTCAACCCATTTAGTGAAATAATCGATGAAAATGATGATATAACTGTGCCCCCCGGCTCAGGTAGGCTTACATTGCATAAAATTGATGCCCCATTTTGCAAAGGGGTTGACGATGACAATGGGATGAAGTGGAGTTGGGTGGGTTCATTCTTTCCACTGAAATATTTGACAGGGTGGGAATTGTTTAACAAACTCGATGAAATCTTTGAATATGGAAGGCCAAAAATAACCAACACATAATTTTTTGGACTGTAGCCACCCCAGAAAGATGACCGCCACAAGCTCCAAGGTGATAATCATTTAAAACTTGTTCAACCTCTTCATGGGTTAAGAAAAATCGTAAGACTATATCAATTCCACCACGGTACAAGGTGTCTCCCATGATAAGGTAGTATTTTGAGTGGTGTTGAATGTGACGTCGTTCATCACGTGAAATGTTAGGCTGAAAGCATTAGGTTTGGAGATAGATAATAATATATCCATACCAAGGATCAGACATACTAATAATAAATAGGGATTCATTAGGAAGAGAATCATTGGGATCAATATCGTCATCATTATGGGCAAGATCGCAAATTATTTCTGCAAAAACCAACGATTTCTTAGAATGATGATCCACTTGGAATATTTTCCCCCAAGTACTTGATGAGTCAAGATGTGGTACACGGGGTTCGAGTTTGCGATGACCATGGTAGTGTGTAACATAAAGTAATGGTGAAATCTCTGGACGACAATAACTACTACCAAAGTCATATTTTCGACATGTGAATACCAGAGTTCAGGACTTGATAGACTTTTACTCATATAGTAAATCACATGTTCAATGTCATCATCATCCTCTTTTACTAACACCATGGTGATAGTGGAAGTAGAGGCATCCAAATAAAGGATATAATCTTTTTCATAATTCGGTGGATGTAAGAGAGGGGTGTTCGTTAAGGCATGATTAAGAGAATCAAATGAGCGATGAGTGGTTGCATCCCAGATGAAAGGGGCATCTTTTTGGAACAATCTCATAAATCCTTTAGTGATTTTGGTGTAATTGCAAATGAAAAGGCGAAGAAAGTTTTCCTTCCCTTGTAAACTTTGCAGTTGAGTGAGGTTGTTGGGAGGAGGTAAAGCTAGAAGGGCTTTGAATTTTAAGGAAACCACCCTAATCCCGTCTTTGGAGACTAGGAATTCAAGGAGTCTCCCTGATTCGACAAGAAAGATGTATTTATGGGGGTTCAAACATATGTTGTAAAACCGACATCGAAGAAAGATGACTCGTAGGTGACCACTATGGTCTTGTCGACGAGACGAGTGAGTGGGTAAGTTATAGAGTTAAGGTTCAACAATATGTTTGATATTGTGGAATGCATACAACATGGCCCACAAAAAAGTGGCTCCAACATTTTTAAGGCCAAAATGTAATTTCCGATAAGCGAAAGTCCCCCAAGGGTGGATGAAGGTTGATTTATGTTGATCAATCGGTAAAGTGTCGATTTGGTTATATCCATAAAATCCATCCATAAAAGAGAAGATCACGCTTCTAGTGCAATTATCAATAATTTGGTCGATAAAGGGTGTAGGGTAATTGTACTTGGGACAAGACTTATTAAGATCTCGATAATAGACACAAACACAAATGGTCCCTTGTTTCTTGGCAACCGAGATGATGTTGGAAACCCAATCGGTCAGAGGGACAGGATAAATGAAACCATATTTCAAAAGTTTTTCTACTTCTTCCTTGATTGTCTCGGTTTTCTTAGGATGGACTGGGTGAAGTCTTTGTCTCACAGGTTTAACTCCTAGGTAAGTTTTTATTTCATGCACAAAAATTGATGGATTGATCCCTGTAATTTATTTGTAACTTTGGGTGAAGATGTCATGAAATTATTTAAACAAGGCGGTATAAGTTTCAACTTCTTCAGCTGAACAATTTGCACCTAGTTGTATGTTCTCGACAATACCTTCTTTAATGGATATGTCGACCGTAATTGTGGAAGAGATGTTTCCCAAATTCCCATCGGAGATCGTATCCTGAGTGAGTATTAGCAATTGGGGGGATTCAACGATATCACTAGGAAAGATAGATGAAATATATTTCTCTATTTCATCCAAATTGGGAAGAAAGGAAGAACAATGGTGGTTTTCATCCCATGGTGGCTCTTTGATACTAAGAATTTCCATAATAGATTCATCTTATGGAAAAATCTGTAGGATGTAATCGAAAGTAGAGGATAGGGAATCTAAAGGATGATAACGAATAAGTCATAGACGCCAACAGATGTTGGTTGTCCGGTGAAGGAGAGGCAGATTGGATGGCGTCGTATTCAACCTCTGCAGGACTAAGTGGCATGGTGTCACCTAGTGTACCAAATTCTAAGGGACTAGGCATGATCCAAGGATTATATGATTTGAAGGATTGATGTGCCATAGTCAAAATCATATTAATCATTGCAATGTGTTACGTAGTGGGAGGGAGAGGTGTAGGGAAGTTACCCATGAGAGAAGAGTCTTTCAAGAGACCTACCCCAACACTTTCATAACTAATTTTGGAATCTCCCAGAAAAGGAATGTTGTTGGCCATTTGAGTGCGAGCGTCGGGGGTACAATATTCTAACCAATTGATGGTCACAATTTTACCTTGATGATGGAATTGGTCGCATCAAAAAACTGATGAAGCGATGAGAGTCATAGCATAGAACCAAATTCTCCCTAGAAACAATTTATAATCAAGAGGAACATCGACTACCTTAACATATACAACAATTTTTTTTCCTGCCAATTGCATGGCTAAGGATTGTAATAATCCATGAGGTCGGAAACCTCTTCCATCAAATGCTCATAAAATGGTGGGATATTGATTGAGACTAGGTGATTTAAGGACTTTCCAATGAGCCAAGGACATGACACATGTGGATGACCCCTTGTCCAAGATCATGTGATGAATATGTTGATTATGGACAACAACATCGATCTAGAAAGCGAGTTAGTGAGAGAGTCGTGATTTAAAGTTATCCATGTTAAACATGATATTGTTAGATGACTCGGGATCTATAGCTCTGATGGCTGCCAAGAGTGTCCTACGTTGTCTAGGGCAGTGTTTTAGAACTTCGAGAGCTGACATAGCACAAGGTGCTTGAGCCAAAAATTCAACGATGTTGTAGTTTTGAGCATCACATGAGTTGGGATTAAAGGTTGACTTTCAAATTGTGCACTTGGGAGGGTATGGAATAGAGTCAAAGTTTGGTTTCTCAATCTGGAGCGGCCTAGATGGAGGGGTAACTATAGTAGGTGGTGGATCCGGTGTAGTACTAGTAGTTACTTTTAATTTATCAGGTGTACCTTGAGGTGTGTCATATGTCGTAGTATGAGTGGTCAAATATATCCCAGTAAACATGTAAATGTGTGCACTCGACGAAGCTTCCTCGTTAGGAGGATGATTCGGATTACCTCCTGTCGGAGGTGCATGAGCTTGGGAAACCAATGACTATTGTTGTGGAAAAGGATTTGTCAATATAGTGGGTTGAGAATTTCCTTTAAAAAATTTGGCAACTTGGTATCGATGAGGACAATCTCGTGTGTAGTGATCTTCACCACAAATGAGACATGGAAATTTCGGTTTTCACTGTGGTTGTTTCTCAGTAGTAGGTGGTTGCATTTGTGTTTTTGCATTTTTGGGTTGATTAATTTTGTTGGGTTTATTATTAGTTTTCTTCTTCCCCTCGGACTATCACGAAGAAGCAGATTGAACTACATTCACCTTAGATATTTGAGTTGGGGGAAGTTTTTCGGGAGTGAAGTCGATCTGAGAGCAGGGGCAGTGACTGAATGATTAGTCATACTGGTCGACTGTGAATTGGATTGGGTTTTGATGGAATCGATAACTCCATCCACGTGAGAATTGGATGATGGTTTTGATGGATCAATTGATGGACGGGGAACATTTGGAATCAATTCATACAAAGTACTAGATTGGGAATAAACCAAGTCCAGATACTGGGCAAGAACAATGGCTTCCTCTTCTGTAACGACACCACCCATGGCCACGTCACAAGAAATCAGAGTAAAAGAGATTTGGTGAACCATTCAGCCAACGATTGGTCAGGAATGGTTGCTTTGACCAACCGTCATCATCACCTCCACTCATGAATATGATCATAGATATGTATGGAGTTGGTATAACGAAGGGAGGTCAAAAGTTCCATGCTGGTCTCGTAGAAGATAGGTAATTGGAAGTGTGTGAGAAAAGCCATGGCAAGGGAGTTAAAATATTAAAAAGTTCCATGTTGTAATTCAATGTACCACTTAGTCGTTATACCCGTAAGTGTACGCTGGAAAATATGTAACCAGATAGAATCATCCATTAGTGAATTTGATGAACACCATAGATGAAATGTCATAACGTGGTTTTTAGGGTCTTCACTAGGTTTACCGTCAAATTTTGGTATATCGGAAGGAAATTTAGCAGGAATAACTGGACAAAAAGGAGAATGTAATATGGGATCATTTGGCAATCTTGATAGATCCAGTAGATCTAGAGAGGCTAAGAACGGTAACTGTCGATTGGCCTGTGTATGATACTGGTGTGGCATAGGGACACAGGTAGGGCTGCAAACTGGTTTAGGTGGATAATTGTAGCCAATGAGCCCTCCCATATGTTGTTGTGGTTGACCAACAAAGGTAGGATTTATTTGTTGAGGAGTGTGCATAAAAGGAGAGTGGAAACCCATTTTCCTCTAGGGAGGATAACTAGTGTAACCCGAGGGAGGATAGTTCGCTTGATTATATTGAGGTGGATAACCAGGTTTCCCTTGAGGAGGGTAACTAGGTTGACCCTGAGGAGGGTAAGGATTTGGCCCTTGGGGAGGAAAATATGATTGAACTTGAGGAACCCAAGTGGGATTCGAGACTCCCAGGAAAGGTTGTCAAGAATGTAGTTCAGAAGGATTAGGATTTCTTATTCCTCCTAGTGGGTTAGGTATGATGTCCCTCCCTCGTGCGGTTGATGTAATTGACCTCCTTGGGGTGGTCACCAATATTTTGGGGGGTTTCTAGTGAATGAAGGTTGATATTGTCCCCATGCCATTGGTTGGGTAGCAACTGGGGTATGACCGGTAAGAGGGGGTTTCCCCCCAGTCATAATTTGGATGTTGGAGGACAGTTGACCCTCGGCAAGGATTTGACCCACAGTTGGTTTCATGTGTGTGGTAGGGTTTTGCATTTCGGGATGTGAAGACATCCCAATAGGATTTTGTGGAGTATACAAAGTCATATTTTGAAGAGTTATATGAGATGTAACTATCAAGGTACTTTTCAACTGAATGGGTTGTTGATTAAGGTTGGTTGTCATTGATGTCAACCCTTGAAGAAAGCCTCGTAGCACAAAGGTTTAGGTAATGGACCCAAGATTGTTTGACATAAATATGACTCATTATTGTTTTTTCATGGTTGATAAGAAGTAAATATGGATGAACTCCAAAGTGGTCCCCTTATGGTGAAAGCCCTCACGAGAAGACATTTGTAGAGTAAGAGAACCCATGCTTAATTGTGGAATAATGAGATGAAGGAAAATGAATTTGTCATGGAAACTATCCTAGATGGATAGTTCTTTTCATGCCATTTCCTATGGTATGTAGAACGTCACATAACTCCTCACGGTTAGAGAGTTATGACCATGTGACGAATAACGGTATGATTTTTGCTATATTTGAGGGTAATACTATTCTATACGGATAGTACATGTCATTCCGTGGAATGCCACATAAATCCTCACAATTTGAGAGTTATGGCATTATGAAGTTGGAGGACCCTCGTATGTCATCTAAAATCCCCAAAAGGTCAAAGTAGTCAAAGTGGTTTAAGAGAATTTAAAAGGTAAATAATAAATTGAAGTAATGAGTGTATTATAATTCAAAGTGAATATAAAATAAATTATTTTAATAATAAATTTAATGGAGAAATTAGAAGTGGGTTAACCCTAAAATAAGGAAAGTGGGCCAAGTGACCTAGAAGATGTTTTTAAGGAAGCTACTTGAAGAGTATAAATAAGAGGCAAGGCTCTCTCATTTTAATTACACTTGAGAATATTATATATATATAGGTTTCTTAGGTAACCAAGGATATATAAGCCTAATTTATAAGGGAATGTGAATAAAATAAGGCCGAAATGCAAGGAAGGATAAATTATTTTGATGGTGTTTTCTAAGGTATGTTATTTACAAGTCATCTCACCATTTTCGCTATAACTTTTTTTATATAATGATTCAAAACGTGAAATTTCTATTCCATTGACAAAACATACCCAAGTATCTGTGGTAAAAAATTCAACTTGTGGGTCATTGTATTTTTGGAGTTACACTCCGTGGAAAATAGGGTTTGTGGCTAATCCTGAAACTAGTTAAAAACAGGTGTTTCGGGTAAAAACGTCATAAATTATTCATAACAGATCCAAATTCAATGAGAACAAATGTGTTGGTTAGGGTACAATATTTAGTATTATTTTTAACATTTTTATATCAATTCAAAGAATATTTTGTGCGGGGCACGCTCTACAAGGTCGCTCTCTAGAATAAGCCATAATTCAGCAAGATATGTCATTTTTACTATAAATATTTTTATGAGAGGTTCCAAGTAGTGACACATGGAGGAATTTCATAAAACACACTGAAGAACATTGTATATCAATTTCATATATTTATACATTACAGGTTCAAAGTTATGATTACTTCAAGTTAGGGTTGTTGACTAATCCAAAACTAGGCATGTGAGACTAAAGAAAAGTTTGATGAAAATGCTAGTCTCTTTTTTTTAAAGTTAAGGAAGGTTTGCAGGAATGTGATCATATACACCAGGTCTATTATAGAGCTACAAATCATATTTGGATGATGAAATTGATGAGGGCTTTTGGTTGAGGTACATGTTGAGTAATGGTTGAGACAAGTAGTTGATGAGTTGGAACATACCTAAGGTGTATAGTTGATGATGTTGGTACATATTGATGAGTAGTTGAAAAATGATTGGTACATACTTGGTACATGGTTGGATGCAATTTTTTATGGTACAGGTTGGTGCATGGTTGATGCACTTGTTTATGGTACAGATTGATTACAGGTTGAGGTACAGGTTGATCCATGGTACAGGTTTACAGTGGTATATCTCAAAATGATAGTGTGACAGTGTTTCCATCATTCTACTTCTACTTCAGGGTGGAAGGACAGGGCAAGGATAGGTGGTTGTAGCCACCTTCCGGTTGTAGTCGGATAACATAGGGGGTTGTAGCCTCCTTCTGGTTGTAGCTAGAGAATTGGGGAGTTGGAGGTTCCTTCAGGTTGTAGCCTGAGAAACTAGGGGGTTGGAGCCTCCTTCTAGTTGCAGCTGGAAAACAAAGGAAGTTGGTGCTTCCAATTAATGTAATTCTTCAAGACATATAAGAAAAACCATTCCGTGGTTTTCTCCCGATTTGGGGTTCCACGTAAAACACTGGTGTATTGTGTATGTGTGTGATTTTTTATTTCTTATTGCTCGTTATTGGATAATAATTCTACATTGATATAACATTTTAAGAAAAAGGATTATAATTACGCTATTATTGATTCACCCCCCCTCTCAGTAATCCAACAATTGGTATCATAGAAGGTTCCTTCATAAATCAGTTTAACCACTGAAAGGTAGATCATGGAGAGTACCAACTCGTATAAAAATGGAACACCACAGTTTGATGGACAGAAGTATGTTTTTTGGAGCACAAGGATGAAGACATATATACAGGCACAAGGATTTAAAGTTTGGCAATCAATTGTAGATGGATACCCAGCACCAGTAGTCCCACCAAAAAATGACAAAGCAGTGAAACTCGGTGAGAATAATTCCAAAACCAAAAATGCACTTTTGAATGGTCTCAGTGATATGATATTTGATAAAGAGATTTGGGACAAGCTTCGAAATATTTATGAAGGAGATTGAAAAGTCAAAGCAACAAAGCTTCAAACTTACAGAGGTCAGTTCGAACAACTAAAAATGAAGGAAGATGAAGATATCGTAGCCTACTTCTTACGAGTCGATTAAACAGTGAATGCAATCATAGGATTGGG
Organism: Picea engelmannii; assembly: GCA_009831015.1. Lineage (NCBI taxonomy): Eukaryota > Viridiplantae > Streptophyta > Pinopsida > Pinales > Pinaceae > Picea > Picea engelmannii. Next base: position 129,904 of record ML786493.1, on the reverse strand, counting down.
AGAAGAAATCGAAGAAACTGTAATTGTTCAAAAGGTACTAATATCTCTTCCTATGAGATTCAACCCTAAGATATCAACACTAGAAGAAATATCGGATCTAAAATCAATAATCATGGATGAACTACATGGAATCTTCACAGCATATGAAATGAGAACTGAACAGGAAAATCCAGATGTAAAAGAAGCAACCTTCAAATCATCCAAAAGATCAAAGAAAAAGAAAAAGGAACAAGAAGAATATAGCAACAACAACAATGTCTCGGAAGATGATGAAGAAGTGACCAACTTCGTCAAAAGACTGAACAAGGGAACCAACGATAGGTATAGAGGTAAGTTTCCTTTAATTTGTTTTAATTGTGATGGTATTGGTCATTTTGCTAACAAATGTACTCATAAGAAAAAGAAAAATGATGAAGGTTACTCAAAAGGCAGACAAACATATAAAGGTAAAAGAACTACAAAGAAAGTTTTCAAGAAAAGCTTTTGCACCAAAGAAGACATCTCATCATCAGATGAAGATGAAGTCACCGAGAGTGAAACAAGGAGAGTTTTATTCATGGCAGTAGAAGACTCCGAAGAAAAATATTAAGAAGCATATGAAGAAGAAATTGAAGAGGAAGAAGTTGACTTCCGAGAATAATTAATGAGTGCCATAGAAGTTATCAGAAGAGAAAAGAAGAAAAACAAGAAACTACAAGCAGAACTAGATAAGAAAAAAGACACTTAAGAAGTCGAACAAATGATCACAAAATTGAAGGTTCAAATAGAAGAAGATAAAAGAATTGAAGAAGCACTCAAAGAACAACTAGAAGGAAAGGATAGGATCATTTGAAACCTGGAAGCAAAGATTGTCACACTAAGAAAGGATATTCAAAAGAAAAATATGCAGAATAGCTCAAAAGTTCTGAATAACATTATCAGCAGTCAAAAATCTCATCTTGACAAGTCCGGACTTGGATACAATCAGACAGAAAAGGGATCAAGCTCCAAAACAACAGAAAAAAAAAATAAAAAAAATCCAAAAAGCTATGCAAAAACAATCAAAGGGGATAAAAATATATATAAGGAAGATTACAGGAACACTCCTCCACCGAGAAGATTCAGATTTCAAAATCAACAATAGATAGTCAGGCTTCAAGAAGAAGAAGGATTCATAAGAGCACCTCCTTTCAGAAGATCTTTAACTACCAAGTATCAAACTATATTTTTTGGTTTATGTTATGCATGCAATAATTTTGGACATAAAGCTGTAAATTGCAAAGCTAACAACATAAACAATAACTACTTTGAGAGCCATACACAAAGGGGTTATTCAAGAAGACCTAGTGAAACACAGAGAAGAAGTTACAACAGGTTTGAATCTTTGAGCACTGAAGTGGAATGTTACAATTGTAAAATTTTTGGACACATGGCTAAAAATTGCAGAATGACAGACCCTCCTAAAGAACCTCCATAGAGTCACAAACAAGAACCCCAGAAAATGACATGGATAAGAAAACAAGATCAATATAGAAATGAAGAATGCACAGTCTCTCTACAAGATAAACAAAAGAAACGTGGTTGGTATGTTGACAATGGATGTTCAAAACACATGAAAGGTGATAGAGACAAGTTTCTTACATTACGAAAGGAAAGAGATGGATCAGTCTCCTTCGAAAATGATGATTCAGCCAAAATCATTGGAAAAGACACAATCTGAATTGGGAACAAGAATGAAAAGGAAGAAAATGTTCTACTAGTAGAAGATATGAAACATAATCTTTTAAGTGTGATTCAAATGTGTGACCAAGGTCATAAAGTTACTTTCGATTCACAAAAGTGTGAGATAAGAAAAGAAGGTTCAGGGAAATTGGTCGCTACAACTGCAAGAACTTCAAGCAACATATATGTGTTAAGAGAAATTGGAAATGAAAAGTGTTGTCTAGGAAAGTAAGATGAAAGTTGGCTATGGCACAGAAGAATGGGTCACATGCATTTTGATAACCTTGTCAAAGTCAGCAAAAGAGAAGCAGTCAGAGAAATGCCCCAGATCATGAAACCAACCAACACTTTATGAAAGCATTGCCAACAAGGAAATAAAACAAAGACCAGGTTCAAATCAAAGGAATATTCAACAACAAAACCATTGGAAATTGTGCATACTGATCTAGTTGGACCAACTACAACAAAAGGCTTAAAAGGTGAGAGATACTTTATGTT
>ML786493.1:110201-127655 GCA_009831015.1 Picea engelmannii | reverse complement strand
ATTAGTTGATGATTATACAAGAATGACTGCAGTTTTCTTTCTCAAGAACAAGTCAGAAGCTTTTGAAAACTTCAAGATCTACAAGGAAATGGTTGAAAATGAGATGGATTCAAGAATCAAATGCTTAAGATCATATAATGGAGAAGAATTCACCTAAAAGGAATTTATGGACTACTGCAACAATCATGGAATAAAAAGGAAATTATCCATCGCTAGGAAACCTCAACAGAATATAGTTGTTGAAAGAAAGAACAGGACAGTACAAGAAATGGCTCGAACAATGATAATGGATTCAAAGTTGACAGATATTTTTTGGACACAGGCAGTGCATACAACAGTTCACATTCAAAACAAAGTAATGCTCATAAACAACACTGATAAAACTCCCTACGAGCTATGGAAAGGAAGACCAACAAATGTGAAGCACTTCAGAGTTTTTGGAAGTAAATGCTACATCAAAAGAGAAGATGGCAAAATGGGAAAGTTTGACTCTCAGGGGTTTTCTTGATTTAACCTTGGTCTTTGTTTCCTATAGTCTTTGGCCTAGGTATGATAGCAATTAGCTTTTTCTTTATCAAGTTCCTTGTGTTTTCTTGATTAGGGTTTGAGACAAGTTTTGTGAGTTTTTCTGATTAACTTATTTAGTATTTTCAGTAACTCTCTGTGAGCTGCAGTAGACCAGAAGTTATTTTTGGTCTCGTCTTGTCTTCACTTTTCCCTTTTTACTTGCTTTAGAAGAAAAGAAAAGAATTCATTTTCAAGTTTCTTATATTGGAGCATATAAAAAAAAAGGAAGTTTTTAATTTCTTGTTTGGTTAAGTAGTTAGGTCATTTGTTTTTTCAGGAAGAAGAGTGTTTTCTTAAGTTCTTTACTGAATACTTAGGACTTTAAGTAGCTCGTAGTCGAGCGAAATTCAGTTTTGAGTTTTTTCTTTTAAAAGATCTTAGAAAGAAAAGTTAGTTAAAGAGTGTTCAATTTGCAAATCTTTGTTTGTTGAAAAAAAAAAAAGTAATTTTGTTTCCAACATTTGTTCTTCTCTTTTGTCTCTTAAAAAACACCATCAGTTTCATTTTCGTTCCTTTGAATTAAGATAAACCACTTAAAATTAACGCTTAATTAAAATTAATCAGACTTTGTGTTTGTAGGGTCCATTAACTAGATTAGGCTAGAGCCTTGATTTAGGTTGGAGAGGAAACTCTTCAAGGCTATAAAACAGACATAAGAGTTTGTGCTAGGGAGTGAAAAAGTCCAGTAACATGGAAACTATCTGGGACCCCCCTCTAACACAAAGGATAAACACGAGGTAGTTTGTGGAAAGATGGCTGAGATAACCCCTCCAAAGTCGGACCAATCGTAGTGGAGGAACACATATAAAGGACTTATCTTGGGATTACGTTGATCACATTTGCTACAGAGCTTCGTGGGTCTCGAATCCGTTTGAGGTCCTCAATCGTCTTCCAGAATACTTTCTTTCAATACCCTCGATAGGTTTCGGGCTTGATACCCTTCTCATTGCATTCCACCCGACTGTCGACTGTACCCGCCTGGTAGTTGTTCATGAGCTGGCGACCTAGTTGCCTTTGATTTTAGGGACTTACATAGGTGAGTGCGAGGGTATACTGCGGTACATAGGGCAGACATCGGGCCACACTTTGCAGAGTATACCCGGAGGTTGCTTTCATGCTCAAGTTGCACTTGTATCGGTAAGTTTCTCTAGTGTTGGTTGTTGTAACTGCTCTTCCAACTAGTAATAGTGGTTTGCTTGCTGCGTCTCATAGGAACTTTTTCTAGTGCATGTTTTAGTCTTCAACGATAGAAAGCCTTAGTGTGTTGTTGATTCTCTCACACAGTGGAAGATGAAGAGCTATGTCGGTCACGAAGGCTTTTGGGCCTACCACCGGTTAACTTGGAGCCACTACCGCCACCGCAAAGGCGAAGACTTGACCAAGAAGGTTCATTTGAGGCAACCAGGCCACAGGAAACTATACCCGAGCCATCTCTGAGAGGAGAACATTCATTTCTAGAGGGACCAACTATTTTTTACCTTGGAGCGGAAGCTCTCGATCCATATAACTCTTTGATCAGTGACTTGTCGGTGCCACTTCTGATATAGATTTCCCCTCCAAGGGTAACGCATCATGAGCGTCAAATAATCCTACAAGCAACAATGGAAGCAAATGTTGCTACTTCGTCAGGGAGTCCTCATACTCCCTCTATGACTACCACAACTAGAGGCGTTCTTCCTCCTAACTCAACTTCATAGGTCCGGGTCACTATGGTCTCGATCGCCTCTACCTTGGGCAGTGGTCTGATTTCGTCCATGATGGCAATCACTGCATCATTTACATAGAGTGCGACGAGCCCTTCGTTTTCATACGGGATGCCCAACTTTGACACAAAATCGATCCTCTCCTACTCCACCTTACAGACTTTGAGTCTGGGGGCAAGGAGCTCAAACGCTCCTCTTCAAGGGTCCATGGCTGGCACCTCATCCCCTTATAATGATTTCCCTTATGGCGGGGGTCATATACCTCTGTTGTCTCCCTCGCTGGGTGGTGCTCCTCAAAAACCCGTCTAGCCAACCATGAACTACAACTTGTTCTGAGCAGGTAGTCAAGGACCTTATTCTAGTATCACACCAGTTGGTTCTTTGTCATTCTCTTTGTTCTGCGCATTTGGTAACAACGCATTCTCGTCAGCTGCCACCTCGGTCGTGGGTAACCCTAGTTTTGGATCACAAAATCCTATGCAGGGTACTATTCCTGCACAGGGGGTACACACTTCTCAAGGACCTTCGAATCTGTGGCAAGGATCAGTTCCCTCATCAGGGATGTCGATAAGGGGCAACCCCTTCCATGGTCAATTGAACCCCGGGCAAGGTTCAGGACCCATGCCCATTGGATCGTCAGGGGGCAACCCTTTCCAGAACCTTTGGAACACTACATCGAGAACAATCCCTTCTCAGCCCTCAAAGTCCCACTACAAGAGTTAGTCGATGAAGTCTCAACAAGCACAACATCTGAATGTCAGCCTAGGGCATGGTTTTTACCAGAACCTAGGCCAACAGCCTAACTTTTCCTGGCAACCTGGTGCCAGCCAAATCCCAGGCTCCTATCCTCCTGTACATACTCAACAACCTAAGCTACCGTTTCTGGAAACTTTGCATTTTCCAGACTTGTCAAGATTATTGAATGACCCAATCTGTCACGATCCACATTGGCCTGCCATGATAACCAAGTTTCCCTCAGACATTCCAAAGTTTGAAGGCAAGCCTAACAAATATCCAGGCGATCATGTGACCACATTTCATCTATGGTGCTTGTCCAATTCTTTGAAGGACGACTCCATTTAGTTGCGTTTGTTTCAACGCACTCTTATCAGGAGTGCCACGAAATGGTACATCGAGCTTGACCGCTCAAGATACTCTACTTTTGGTGAATTGGCATTGGTTTTCTTAAACCATTTTCAATTACCTGTGAGATACAATGCCAACACAGAATTGTTGGCCAACTTTGAGCAGACAAAGGCGGACCATATCTCTGATCACATCTGAGAATGGTGGCGCCAGAAGAGTTTGATTAAATTACCATTTCTACCAGCATTTCTTCTGGAATGGTTCCTTAAGTCTTTGGTACCCCAAGTATCCAAGGACGTAGCAACGTCAGGGGTCTTTTCGGAGGAAGAATCGATAATGAGAGCTCAACAACTAGAGTTAATTTACTCTCAGTCTAGTTTTCTTTATGAAGTTTTTCTAGATGCGCCACGGTCTATTCTTGATAAGACCAGACATAAGTCTGAACCACATGCTGACAACATTGTTGGTTCAACACAAGCAAAGCCCACTGATCCGTTGTCAAACCAATTGCAACAATTTTCAATACAGCAGACAGTGTCTAGCCCAAATCCTAGTTTGGATGCTCCCCCTGCTCAGACGTTGGATCTACACACCGTGAAATCAACAAACCCAAAGGCCAGCCAGCAGGGCGAAGGGAAGAAAAAGCAGTGAAAGAAGGGTAAGGGGGATAAGAAAACCACCAACAACACAAGCGGGGGAAACATGAAGAGAAATAAGTTCAAGTATCTGTGCAACCTCTGCGTGGAAGACCGCTCGACTCACCTGTGCCCTCGACTCACGAAGGCCCAAAATTTATTGGCACAGCAGCAGCCTGCAGTGTTAACGAACCCATTTCCTCATGGGAAAAATTTAAATCAAGCCTCTGCGAACGCGAATGGGGGAAGTCAAGGACCCCCTTCGTGGTCTAGCAATCCCTCGAATTCGAACGTCTAAATGTTGAAAGGTGAAGCCCACATAGCTACTAGGGCACTTTATTATGGAACGCTAAGTACTGCAAAAAAGGGAAAAGAAGCCAAAAACCCGTTTATTCCTCTCCATATCGAGAGAAAAATGGGTGAAACAATGACATGCATCCTGAAAGGGGTGTTCAAGAAAGATTCACATAATTTGAATGTGAGGGTCACCCAGAACTACTTTGTGGTGGAGGATTTGTCACAAACCCCTTGCGCAATGTCTGCTTTGGAGGTCCTTCAAAGCTTCTCTTCACAGAGAAAGGCTCTATTAGCCGCCTTAGGATCTGCCGAGACATGTAATACGGGAACTATCATGCTTGATATAACCGACTTGAAACCTTGTCTCCCATACCACGTCACATTTCAGATAGTAGTGGCTCACCCCACGAAATCGTCTACCTGGAATATTTTATGCATGGTGGTTGATGAGGGTGCCTCGACATGTGTGATGTCGTTGGCGTGTTGGAAGTCCATTCGCCAACCTGTTCTGTCTCCTTCACCTACTCTTCTCATGGATTTCGATCATCTTTCTTTCAGACTACATGGAACCATTCCTTCTTTCCCCGTTCAGTTAGGAGGGAAGACAGTGTGCATCGAAGTTGAAGTGGTCGATGTGCCTCTTGACTAAAACCTCCTATTAGGAAGGAATTGGACATATGCCATGCATGCAGTGGTTGCTACAATTTTTTGGGTCTTGTTGTTTCCACATGAGGGTCGAATCGTGACCATTGATCAATTGTCTTACTCCAAACCTGACCATTCATCAGGAGAATCCACGGTCCCAATGATTGATAACCCACAACCTAGCGTTGTCAATGCGGGGGTTGGTTTGTTCCCACATCTCATGGGTACTTTCGATTACCCGCCTCCTTCCGGGGATGTCAAAATGATATCAGTTGTCCCCGACCAGCCTATGGCTGAAATATTTTCAGTGTCGTCATTCTGTACGAATTACTTTAATGATCTGTGGATTCTTCCTTCCCCATTAGCCATGATGGAAGGGACAGGGAACCATGGTATGTCCATGCCCTTGTCCATGACAGAAGTTGTGTACTCTATAGTCCAACAAGCTTCAGCTGACCCCGTTCTGACTCCTGCACCGGAGTTAGATCCAGTCCTCGAGCCTGCCTAGGCTCAAGGTTCCCTTGCCACTATCGATTACTTAGAATTGGTCTTTCCCTCTGACGAGGCGATTTTAGAGGCGTTGACTGGTCCAGACAGACCCTGGAATGATCTCCATCACAGATCATACTTCCTCCCAAAGTTAAGAAGAATAGAGGAAGGAGAATTTGTGTTGACTATGACTGGAGATAGGTCTTGTCTTATTAGTCCTCTGGAAACCATCACTAAAATGATACCTATTGATATCTCCATAACCCCTGGTGTCGTGAAGAATGTTTTCATCGGAGCAGACTGTTCCCTTGAGGAGATTCAAATCTATACATATCTATTTAAATAATTCCGCGACGTTTTTGCTTGGTCTTACGAGGAAATGACAGGCATTGATCCAAGAATTGTTGAACATGAAATCACGACTTACCCTGACGTGAAGCCGGTCCGACAAAAGCTTCATTTGATTAATCCTCAGAAAGCAACAACTATTAAGGCTGAAGTAGAGAAACTACTCAAAGATGGTTTCATATACCCCGTGCAATTGACTCAATGGGTGTCGAACCCTGTTCCATTCAACAAAAAGTAGGGTACGATTCGCGTATGTACGCACTTCCATGATTTGAACAAGGCATGTCCAAAGGATAATTTCCCCACCCCATTTATTGACCAGATTGACGATGAATGTGCATTTTGGAGGGTCTTTTCTTTCATGGATGGTTTCTTGGGATACAATCAAATACAAATCAAACCCGAGGACCAGCATAAAACAACTTTTATCTATCCGTGGGGTACATGTTCTTATCGCAAGATGTCTTTTGGCCTGAAGAATGCTGGAGCTACTTTTCAGCGAGCCACGTCCTTTTCTTTCCACGATCTCAAACACCTAGTCAAGGCTTACCTGGATGATTTAGTGTCACGATCTCGCAAGAGAGTTGATCATCCCACACATGTACGAATTATCTTTGAGCGATGTCGCTACTACCAGATCCGCTTGAATCCAAACAAATGCAGTTTTTGGGTGACGTTGGGTCATCTATTAGGTTTCATAGTTTTGAAAACATGGATCATGGTTGATCCTTTAAAGGTTGAGGTGATAGTTCAATTTCCTCCCCCGTGCACAATCCCGTAGCTTCAAAGTTTACAGGGAAAAGCAAACTTTTTACGGCGTTTCATCGCAAACTATGCTGAGATCACAAAAGGGTTCATGTGTTTACTAAAAAAGGACGTTCCTTTCCATTGGGACGAAGCCGCTCAACGCTCTTTCGAAGCATTGAAACACACCCTCATGTTTTCCCCCTTGCTTCGACCACCCAATTATAATAAATATTTCTTATTGTATTTGGTTGTTGCAGAGTCGACCATCGACATGGTCTTCGTTCAAGAGGATGATTTGCTTGAAGAGCACATGATTTATTACCTAAGTCGAGGCTTGGTTGGACCATAACTCAACTACTCCCATGTTGAGAAACTTGCATTGGCAGCAATTCATGCTGTCTAATGGTTTTGTCACTATATCTTGTTTCGCAAGACCACCGTCATTGTCGTTGTGAATCCATTCTAATATGTGTTGACACGACGCGTAATCGACGGAAATATCAGTAGATAGATAGTTATCCTCCAGGAATTTGACTTGTGTTTTGTTTCGGCGAAATCCAAAAAGTCGTTGGTCTTTGCAGAACTCATATCAGAACTTATGATCGAGTCAGGTGATGTTATACCCGAAGATTCTCCTATTAAGGAGATATGTTTTTTATTGCATCTTTGAATCCCTGGTATGGAGATATATTGATCCGTTGCCAAACCAATTGCAACAATTTTCAATACAACAGACAGTGGCTAGCCCAAATCCTAGTTCTACTGCTCCCCCTGCTCAGATGTCAGATCTACATAGCGTGCAATCGAAAAACCCAAAGGCCAGCCAGCAGGGCGAAGGGAAGAAAAAGCAGTGAAAGAAGGGTAAGGGGGATAAGAAACCCACCAATAATGTTGGTGGGGGAAACACAGAGAGAACTAAGTCGAAGTATCCTTGCAACCTCTGTGTGGCAGACCACCCGACTCACCTATGCCCTTGACTCGCGGAGGCCCAAAATTTATTGGCACAACAACAGCCTGCAGTGTTAATGAACGCATTTCCTCATGGGAAAAAATTAACTCAAGCCTTTGCGAACGCGGATGGGGGCAGTTAGGGACCCACTTCGTGGTCTAGCAATCCCTCGACTTCGAACGTCTATATGTTGAAAGGTGAAGCCCACATAGCTACTAGGGCACTTTATTATGGAATGCTAATCACTATAAAAAAAGGGCAAAGAATTTGAAAGCCCATCTGTTCCTCTCCAGATCAAGAGAACGATGGGTGAAACAATGAAATGCATCCCGAAAGGGGCGTTCAAGAAAGATTCACATAATCTGAACGTGAGGGCTGCCCAGAACTACTTTGTGGTGGAGGATTTGTCACAAACCCCTTGCGCGATGTTTGCTTTGGAGGTCCTTCAGAGCTTCCCTTCGCAGAGAAAGGCTCTATTAGCCACCTTAGGATCCGTCGAGACATGTAATCCATGAACTATCACACTTTATATAACCGACTTGAAACCTCGTCTCCCATACCACGTCGCATTTCAAATAGTAGTGGCTCACCCAACGAAATCGTCTACCTTGAATATTTTCCACACAATGGTTGATGAGGGCACCTCGACATGCGTGATTTCATTGGCGTGTTGGAAGGCCATTCACCAACCCACTTTGTCTCCTTCGCCTACTCTTCTCACGACTTTCGATCGTCGTTATTTCAGACCACATGGAATCATTCCTTTTTTCCCTGTGCAGTTAGTAGGGAAGATAGTGTGCGTCGAAGTTGAAGTGGTCGATGTGCCTCTTGACTACAACCTCCTGTTAGGAAGGCATTGGACATATTCCATGCATGCAGTGGTTGCTACAATTTTTTGGGTCTTGTTGTTTCCACATGAGGGTCGAATCGTGACCATTGATCAATTGTCTTTCTCCAGACCTGACCATTTATCAGGAGCATCCACGGTCCCAATGATTGATAACCCACAACCTGGTGTTGTCAACATGGGGGTTGGTTTGTTCCCACCTCTCATGGGTACTTTCAATTACCCGCCTCCTTCCGGGGATGTCAAAATGATATCAGCTATCCCCGACCAGCATATGGCTGAAATATTTTCAATGTCATTGTACCATACAAATTACTTTAATGATCTATGGATTCTTCCTTCCCCATTAGCCATGATGGAAGGGACAAGGCACCATGGCATGTCCATGCCCTTGTCCACGGCAAAAGTTGTGTACTCTATAGTCCATCAATCTTCAGCTGACCCCGATCCGACTCCTGCACCGGAGTTAGATCCAGTTCTCAAACCTCCCTGGGCTCAAGGTTCCCTTACTACTATCGATTACTTAGACTTGGTCTTTCCCTCTGACGAGGCGATTTTGGAGGCGTTGACTGGTTCGAACGGACCCTGGGATGATCTCCATCACAAATCATACTTCCTCCCAGATTTAGGAAGAATAGAGGAAGGAGAATTTGTGTTGACTATGACTGGAGATAGGTCTTGTCTTATTAGTCCTTTGGAAACCATCGCTAAAATGATACCTATTGATATCTCTAGAACCCCTGGCATCCTGGAGATTGTATTCATCGGAGCGGATTGTTCCCTTGAGGAGATTCAAATCTATACATATTTATTTAAATAATTCTGTGACATTTTTTCCTGGTCTTACAAGGAAATGGCAGGCATTGATCTGAGAATCGTTGAACATGAAATCACGACTTACCCTAATGCGAAGTCGGTCCGAAAGAATCTTCGTCTGGTTAATCCTCAGAAAGCAACAACTATTAAGGCTGAAGTAGAGTAACTACTCAAAGATGGTTTCATCTACCCCATCCAATTGACTCAATGGGTGTCGAACCCCATTCTAGTAAACAAAAGGTAGGGTACGATTCGCATATGTACGGACTTCCATGATTTGAACAAGGCCTATCCAAAGGATAATTTCTCCACCCCATTTATTGACCAGATTGTCGATGAATGTGTAGGCTGTGTTGGGGCTCAGAAATGTCATATTTTCATCCATATTTCCCTTCATCATTCTTCACATTTCATCGCCCCATTAACCTTTCATGATATCATTTCCATAAATATACTTGGGTTTCACCTTATTGTTCTCCACTTTATTCATTTTAGTATTAAAAGGGAATTTGTGATTAAATGTTAGAAAATTGACATGTTTTCACATATATCTCAAATATGTGTGAGCTTTGTAATGGGTAGGAATATTGACGCAGGGGCGCGCCACCCAGGGCACCTCCACTCTCACAGGACCTTCTTCTTCTCGGCCCAAAGAACTCGAAGGTTCTTCTATTTCCCTATCGGGAAATCTTCACCCGCAACAATATTCCCCCGAGGTCTCCCCTTTACCACCGGGAGATCAGCTAAATCTTGCTATCTCGCGAGTTCGGGACTTAAACCCTCCAACTATTCCTTTCAAACCTTGCGATCCCTGATCTAGCGATACGGATATAGCTCCTTTTCTCTATGCGTGCCTTCACCACATGAAATCGTGGGCTAGGCTTAATGTTAGTGCCTCTCGCGACCTCGCAACCTTGCGACCTCGCCGGTTGAACCGTCGAGTTTTCAACCTCCTAGTCTGCGAGTCCCCGAGATGAGCGGTCCCACCTTATACTCTGCCACGCGTCCACAAGAATCTTGGCTCCTCGGTGCTCCGCGACTCGGCGTCCACACGAGTCTCGGCTTCTCGGCACTTCGCGGCTCACAAATCCTTTGTGCCACCTGTATTCCACTTGCGCTCCGCTATGGCCCACACTGCTCCAGCTGTCGGGATATCGCTATCTTGCAACCTCGTAATCCCCGTGGCCAAACTCTCGGACCTTTTCTTGCGAGGTCCCGAGACACGATCCCTCGCTTAGATCCAACAGTTCTCCTGTGTTACGGATCCAACGGCTATCCTTCTCTCACTACCTCGCGACCTTGCAACTTGGAGTACCCAAATGTTGGACTTTCAACCTGCGAGCTCCCGAGTTCGTGAGATCCGTCGATCTCTCGCTACCTGTCCTCCTCAGATGGACGGCTACGATCTCCTTTCTCCTTCGTCGCCTCGCGTCCTCGCGTCTCGCGATTTTGCACACCCAATACTTGGGCCTTTACCCTGCGAACTCCCGAGCTTGCAAGATCTCTTTATCTATGCCACCTATCCTCTTCATATGGATGGCTCCAAATATCTCGCCACTCGTGACTTGGAGTACCCAATACTTGGTTTTCAACCTGCGAACTCCCGAGTTCGAGAGACTTCCCGATCTCTGCCACCTGTCCTACGTAGATGGATGGCTCACAGCCTCTCGCCACTTCACTGCCTCGCGTCTCGCGACTTTCAACACCAAGCACTTGGGTGTTCACCCTACGAGCTCCGAGTTTGCGATATCTCTCGATCCTTGACACCTGTCCCTTCAGATGGACGACTCCCAATCTCTCGTCACTTCGCTGCCTCGTGACCTCGCGTCTCGCGACTTTTAACGCCAATTTCTTAACCCTTCCTCTTCCGGGCTCCCGAGATGCGAGGTGCCACCTGTCCTCCAACGGTCAGAATCTCACTCCTCACAACCTCGTGACCTCCGCATCCAAACTCTCGAGTCTTTTCTCGCGAGGTCCCGATACACGATCTCGTTAACAATCCAATGACTTTGACCGACTTGGATCAACGGTGCTGCCCCTCCTGAGCTTTGAATCCTCTCCACGCATGCGTTGTAACTACCTTGCACCTCTGGGAGATCCAAGGACTCTCGGAACTTCATGAAATCTCTTCCAAATATTTCGTCTGTCCGTTCTCCCCTTGAGGATTCTGCGAAATAAAGAAGTGTCTCTCCACGAGACTCGTTTGCTCGCTCACCAACCTGCGACGCTTCCTCCGACTTCTAACGGCAAGTTCCCTGCGCTTTTTCTTCGGTGAACTCGAAGGCTTATACCTTCTGAGCTTGTTCTCGAATTCTCAAGCCCTTCCGAGAACTTCTTGCACGCACTCCTTGCGGAAAATCTTCAATCACGTCTAAGTGTTGAAGTCACTCGACTCTGCGCACTCCTGCAGTAGCAGTCTTTCAAAGTTTCTACTCAGATACACGACTGAGACTTTCCTTAGCCTGCGCACTCCTTGAACGGATTTCGCAACTCACTCCCACTTCTGAGTGCTTTGAGAACAAGAGTTTAACTCCTGAGCCTTTTGTCAACGCACCCCTTGCGGACGACTCAACTGCACTCCTTGCAGGAATCCTTGCTCAAAGAGAAACAATTGTAACTCACCTCACTCCCTCTCGGATTTCAATCTCAACACATGAAATCACACACACAACATAATAGCAAATGCATAACAGGGAGTAATGTTCATAAGTAGAGCATTCGACACACATACACAGAGAATAACACAACAGCCATGAATCTGAATCAACTTCTTCTATTAATTCAAGATCTGTGCATGGGTGTTCCTTACAACTATCTGCTATTCTCCTATGCTCTATTGATTCTTCTAACTCTTGTTGCTTAATGTCACAATGATACAAATGAGGGTGTCTATATCCGGTTTCCCTCTTGCACTCTAAAAATTGTCTAATCTAAGAATTCAATTCCACCTACTTACATTTACTACTATAAATTCCTCTGTCTATCTCAGATGAGAGCGTATGGCTCGAGGTCTGAGTACATTCTACCAAGGCGCCAAATTAAATGATCTCATTTATGTTCAGCGCATCAACTTCAAGGGAAAATTTAAAATTTCAAAAAACTTGTGCTGGACGTCTTCCAGTTGTCTTCTGCTTCCACGTTGGTTTTGCTTGTCGTGAGGGATGCTCCTGCATCATACTCCCTCGCTTGAAAATTTTCATGGGCTCCTGTCCATGAGCTCCTGCACGGTATGTCCATGATTCTGAATCCCTGCTTCAGTCTCCCAGCTGGCATCTTCAACTGGATGACCCTTCCACTTGACCAAATATTCAAAATATTCTTTCCTTCTGGTTTTCTTACCCACTCTTTTATTCAGTATCTGTTCCATCTGTGGCTTCTCTGCAACTAGCATCTGCTTCTGCCACTTAATCTTTGGTTGATCATCACCTTCTGCTTCTGCCACTTAATCTCTGGTTGATCATCACCTTCTGCTCCTGCTTCATCAGCTTTGTATGGATATAAATCCGAAACATTAAATGTCGGAGATATTCCAGTGTCCTCTGGTAACTCGATCTCATAAGCATTCTCTCCCATCTTCTTCAAGACCTTGCATGGCCCAATTTTCTTCATTTTTAATTTGTTGTATGTTCCCCTTGGAAACCTTTCCTTCCTCAAATGTGCCAGAACCAGATCACCAAATTCAAACTGAAGTTGTCTCCGATGATGATCTGCTCTGCGCTTGTACTCCTGACTTGACTTCAATAATCGCTCCTTCACCTGGCTGTGAAGTTCCTTCATCGCTTCAGCGAATTCTTCTGCACTAGCACTGCTAATCGCAGTCTGTTCTGAATCCCTTAATTCAGAAACTCCTCTTGGCTGCATTCCGTATACAATTTGAAATGGACTTTTTCCTGTGCTCCTATTCACTGAATCATTGTAAGCAAATTCTGCTTGCGGTAGTATGTTATCCCAACTGCTATGGTGCTCTGTCACCAAGCTTCTCAGCAAGTCTCCTAGACTTCTGTTCACCGCTTCTGTTTGTCCATCCGTCTGAGGATGATAAGCAGAAATAAACATCAAATTAGTTCCTAGCTTCTTCCACAATGTTCTCCAGAAATGTCCTATGAATTTTGTGTCCCTGTCCGAGACTATGCTTTTCAGCAATCCATGGAGTCGAACAATCTCTTTGAAAAACAAATTTGCGATGTGGGTCGCATCGTTGGTTTTATGGCATGGAATGAAATGTGCCATCTTAGAAAACCTGTCAACTACCACAAAGATTGAATCAACCCCTCTTTGTGTCCTCGGCAATCCCAATACAAAATCCATGCTAATTTCATCCCACGGCTTCTCAGGTGTGGGTAATGGCTGATAAAATCCTGCATTTTGCTTTCTTCCCTTTGAATGTTGGCAAATCCTGCATCTGTCCACAAAATTCTTGACTTCTGACCGCATCCCTAGCCAAAAGTATGACTCGCTCAACTTTGCAAATGTCTTATCATGACCAAAATGTCCTGCTTCTCTGGCATCAAAAGGACCTTACACATCACTAGTGATCTTCCACCTTCAGCGTACTCTGTCTCAACATCTCGCCTCTGTGCCTCGGCGATGTGAGTCTCTCCAGTTTCTTTCTTTTTCTCTGGACACTCAAATGACTTGTGCCCATTTTTTCCACATGTGAAGCATGTGATTACTCCACCTCTTCCTCTTCCTCTACCTTTGGCACGAGGAAACCTATCATTATCAGCATATACTCCCCTTTGTTCAATTTGTTGTCCTCGTTGCTCATTATATGGTCTTCTCTGTGAGGTTTCACCTCTTTATGTCTGAGTCTGAGGTTTCTTCCAGTCATCCTTGGGCTTCTGGTATTTATCTTGGGCAACCGATTTGCCTTTGGGCTGACTTCTGCCTCTGGCCCTCTGACTTTGTTTACGGCTCAGCTTCTCCTCAGCTTTCAGAGCCAATTGGTAAGCATCCTCCACAGTTCAGATGGTTGCCAAATTTAATTCATCCTGAATTTCATACCTCGGGCCATTCATATACCTAGCCACCTTTTCGTCATTGCTTTCGCGATGACCTGCTCTGATATTCAACCTGTAAAATTCCTCAGTATAATCTTTCACTGTCATCAGCTTCTGTCTCAGGTTCTGCATCCTCCTGAACAGAGAAATTTGATAATCCCTGGGAATGAATTTTGCCTTCATCTTTGCAATCATCCTGTCCCAGCTCTTAATCTTCTGCTTGCCTTGGCAACGCCTGTCAGCTTGCAGTTCATGCCACCACAAGTCTGCATGTCCTTTTAATCTTGTGACGACATGTCTGACCTTCTTATCATCTTCGATATCTTCATAATCGAAGTAAGTGTCAAGAGCTCTAATCCAGTCTAGCAGCTCTTCTGCATCCAGAATCCCTTCATAAGCTGGAATGTCTATTCTTGTTTTCGAACTCATCCAAGCGATAGCCTTAATTAAACGCTCATTGGTTGCATCTTCTGCTGGGATTTATTCTTCTTCATGTCTAGCATCACCTTCATCCTTAGATTCACTGATATCTCCTGCATCATCATTTCGCCTTTATCTTATCTCCAGGTCCTCCATCCTGGCACGAAGATTTCGCATTCCTCTTTCCACGTCTGGATTCTGCATTTGCCTACCTCTCTCTCTAGACATTTCCCTTTCTCTGGACAATTCCCTTTCCTCCTCTGGGTCGGGTGATTGTCTACCCCTTCTCCTTGGCGGCATGGTGTATTCTCCTTTTTCTCTGCTATAGAAAACAAAGAAACTTTTTCTATGCTCTGATACCATTTGACGCAGGGGCGTGCCACCCAGGGCACCTCCGCTCTCACAGGACCTTCTTCTTCTCGGACCGAAGAACTCGAAGGTTCTTCTATTTCCCTATCGGGAAATCTGCACCCACAGCAATCTTCCCCCGAGGTCTCCCCTTTACCACCGGGAGATCAGCTAAATCTCACTATCTCGCGAGTTCGGGACTTAAACCCTCCAAATATTCCTTTCAAACCTTGCGATACCCAATCTGGCGATATGGGTATAGCTCCTTTTCTCTATGCGCGCCTTCACCACATGAAATTGTGGACTAGGATTAATGTTAGCACCTCTCGTGACCTCGCAACCTCGCGACCTCGTTGGTTGAACCGTCGAGTTTTCAACCTCCTAGTCCGCGAGTCCTCAAGATGCGCGGTCCCACCTTATGCTCTGCCACGCGTCCACAAGAATCTCGGCTCCTCGGCACTCCGCGACTCGACGTCCACACGAGTCTCGTCTTCTCAGCACTTCGCGGCTCACAAATCCTATGTGCCACCTGTATTCCACTTGCCCTCCGCTATGGCCCACACTGCTCCAGCTGTCGGGATATCGCTATCTCGCAACCTCGTAATCCCCGTGGCCAAACTCTCAGACCTTTTCTTGCGAGGTCCCGAGACACAATCCCTTGCTTAGATCCAACGGTCCTCCTGTGTTATGGATCCAACGGCTATCCTTCTCTCACTACCTCACGACCTCGCGACTTGGAGTAGCCAAATGTTGGACTTTCAACCTGCGAGCTCCCGAGTTTGTGAGATTCGTCGATCTCTTGCCACCTGTCCTCTTCATATGGATGGATCCAAATATCTCGCCACTTCGCCACTCGCGACTTGGAGTACCCAATACTTGGTTTTCAACCTGCGAACTCCCGAGTTCGCGAGACTTCCCGATCTCTGCCACCTGTCCTACGCAGATGGATGGCTCACAGCCTCTCGCCACTTCGTTGCCTCGCGACCTCGCATCTCGCGACTTTCAACGCCAAGCACTTGGGCGTTCACCCTGCGAGCTCCGAGTTTGCGAGATCTCTCGATACTTGACACCTGTCCCTTCATATGGATAGCTCACAATCTCTCGTCACTTCGCTGCCTCGTGACCTTGTGTCTCATGACTTTTAATGCCAATTTCTTAACCCTTCCTCTTCCGGGCTCCCGAGATGCGAGGTGCCACCTGTCCTCCAACGGTCAGAATCTCGCTCCTCGCAACCTCGCGACCTCCGCGTCCAAACTCTCGAGCCTTTTCTCGTGAGGTCCCGATACACGATCTCGTGAACAATCCAATGACTCTGACCGACTTGGATCAACGATGCTACCCCTCCTGAGCTTTGAATCCTCTCCATGCCTGCGCTGTAACTACCTTGCACCTATGGGAGATCCAACGGCTCTCGGAACTTCGTGAAATCTCTTCCAAGGATTTCATTCGTCCGTTCTCCCCTTGAGGATTCTGCGAAATAAAGAAGTGTCTCTCCACGAGACTCGTTTGCTCTCTCGCTAACCTGCGACGCTTCCTCTGACTTCTAACGGCAAGTTCCCTGCGCTTGTTCTTCGGTGAACTCGAAGGCTTATACCTCCTGAGCTTTTTCTCGACTTCTCAATCCCTTCCGAGAACTTCTTGCACGCACTCCTTGCGACAAATCTTCACTCACGTCTAAGTGTTGAAGTCACTCGACTCTGCGCACTCCTGCAACAGCAGTCTTTCAAAGTTTCTGCTCAGATACATGACTGAGACTTTCCTTAGCCTGTGCACTCCTTGCATGGCTTTCGCAACTCACTCCCACTTCTGAGTGCTTTGAGAACAAGAGTTTAACTCCCGAGCCTTCTGTCAACGCACCCCTTGCGGACGACTCAACTGCACTCCTTGCAGGAATCCTTGCTCAAAGAGAAACAATTGTAACTCACCTCACTCCCTCTCGGATTTCAATCTCAACACATGAAATCACACACACAGCATAATAGAAAATGCATAATAGGGAGTAATGTTCATAAGTAGAGCATTCAACACACATACACAGAGAATAACACAATAGCCATGAATCTGAATCAACTTCTTCTATTAATTCAAGATCTGTACATGGGTGTTCTTTACAACTATTTGTTATTCTCCTATGCTCTCTTGATTCTTCTAACTCTTGTTGCTTAATGTCACAATGATACAAATGAGGGTGTCTATATCTGGTTTCCCTCCTGCACTCTAAAAACTGTCTAATCTAAGAATTCAATTCTACCTACTTACATTTACTACTATAAATGCCTCTGTCTATCTCAGACGAGAGCGTATGGCTCGAGGTCTGAGTACATTCTACCAAGGCACCAAATTAAATGATCTCATTTATGTTCAGCACATCAACTTAAAGGGAAAATTTAAAATTTCAAAAAACTTGCGCTGGACGTCTTCCAGCTGTCTTCTGCTTCCACGTTGGTTTTGCTTGTCGTGAGGGATGCTCCTGCATCAAATATGTGAAGGATTAATTCAAAGGACTTCTCGAATACTTCCTCCACCATTTCAATATTTGAGGAGATAATTCAAGCCC
>ML786493.1:98372-110151 GCA_009831015.1 Picea engelmannii | reverse complement strand
ATTAATGGTAGTCATTAGGATTCGAAAGAGAAAGGGATTCTTAGCTTTGATTCATGGTTTTGGTTTTCATGCTTTTATTATTTTGTTATGAAGATTGATTTAGTTATTGTAATAGAAGATTGCTTCATTGGCGTGAGCTCACACATGTTGTGTTATTCAACTCTTCACATGTTGTACTTGCTTTTCCTTAATGTAGTTCTCCATTTCTAGATTAATTCCTTCACGCAATTTCTCATTCCTAGATTAATTTCATTTACGCAACTAGATTAATTCAATTCCAAGTCATGTGTTAGATTAATGATTCTATTTCAGTCGTGTGTTAGATTAATGATTCAATTTCATTTGTAGCTTAAACATTAGATTGGATTAGTCCCGCTTAAATCTTGCATATACTTTGTGTGTGCTTCGTCAATTTACGAACCCTGGGTTGACAAATTAGATAGTTGGGTGAATACTACAATGCAATTAATTCAACATTAGTTTGGCCCAATGTAACGACTGTTGTTCCTTTTATTCTGATTGTTGTTCCTTTTGCAGGTCGTGTTGTTCCTTTGAATAGAACAATTTTCATTCCCTTTACGATTGTTGTTCCTTTATAGGTGTTGCATCTCTGGAGGCTGGGTATTGAAAACAAAAGGTAAGAACCTACGTAGGCGACAAGTAAAACGCTTGTGCCAGCGCCTACCTTTGGTTGATGCATAGAGGTTGTTTTTAGGACATATTTAGAGCCCAACAGGTTGCAAGGTCTTTTATTCCATGGATGGTTTCTCGGGATGCAATCAAATACAAATCAAACCCAAGGACCAACATAAAACAATTTTTATCTGTCCGTGGGGTACATTTGCTTATCGCAAGATGCCTTTTGGCCTAAAGAATGCTGGAGCTACTTTTCAATGGGCCATGTCCTTTTCTTTCCACGATATCAAACACCTAGTCGAGGCTTACCTGGATGATTTAGCATCACGATATCGCAAGAGAGTTGATCATCCCACACACCTTTGAATTAACTTTGAGCGATGTCGCTACTACCGGATCCGCTTGAATCCAAACAAATGCAGTTCTTTCATGACGTCGGGTCATCTATTAGGTTTCATAGTTTCGAAAACAGGGATCATGGTTGATCCTTTAAAGGTTGAGGCGATAGTTCAGTTGCCTCCCCCGTGCACAGTGCCTTAGCTTCAGAGTTTACAAGGAAAAATGAACTTTTTACGGCGTTTCATCGCAAACTATGCTGAGATCACAAAAGGGTTCATGCATTTACTAAAGAAGGACGTTCCTTTCCATTGGGATGAAGCCACTCAATTCTCTTTCGAAGCATTGAAATGCACCCTCATGTATGCCCCTTGCTTTGACCACCCAATTATAATAAATATTTCTTATTGTATTTGGTTGTTGCAGAGTCGACCATCGACATGGTCTTCGTTCAAGAGGATGATTTTCTTGAAGAGCATGTGATTTATTACCTAAGTCGAGGCATGGTTGACCAGAACTCAACTACTCCCATGTTGATAAACTTGTGTTGGGAGCAGTTCATGCTGTCCAACGGTTTCGTCACTATATCATGTTTCACAAGACCACCGTCATTGTCGTTGTGAATCCATTCCAATATGTGTTGACACGATGTGTAATCGGCGGAAAGATCAGTAGATGGATAGTTATCCTCTAAGAATTTGACTTATATTTTGTTTCGGGGAAATCCAAAAAGTTGTTGGTCTTTGAAAAACTCATCTCGGAACTTCCGTTCGAGTCAGGTGATGTTATACCTGAAGAGTCGCCTATTAAAGGAGATATGTTTTTTATCGCATCTTCGGATCCCTGGTATGGAGATATACTAGTCTATCTCTAGACTTTGAAGTGTCATGTTTCTGCTTCTCGTGACGAGCATCGATGTATACGCTATCAGGAAAAAAACTATCTTATTCTCGAAGACACTTTGTATCGTCAAGGTATAGATTGCATCCTTCATCTATGTCTCACCCATGAAGAAGCAGAACTTGTGCTTAATGACTGCCACACTGGAGAATGTGGTGGTCATTTTTCTGAGTTGGAAACAACCCAAAATATTCTACGAGTTGATTACTATTGGTCGACGTTAATCAAAGATTGCGTTGAATCGGCAAGAAGTTCCACCCATGTCAGATTTTCTCACGGAAGATGAGGGCACAACCTATTCCCATGTTTCCCGTCATCACAGTTGGCCCTTTCACCAAGTGAGGGATTGACTATACTACATGCCACCCCCACTCAACTAAGGGGCACCGTTATATCATCGTAGCAATAGACTACTTTACCAAGTGGGTTGAATCTATGCCAATGTTCAAGGATGATGGAGAGACAACAACTCTCTTCTTGTTTAATCAGATAATAACAAGGTTCGACATCCCGAAGGAGATTGTCACTAACGATGGAAGTCACTTTCAGAATAAAATGATGTCTGAATTAACATCAAATCTTGGGTTGAGGAAAGAACACTCATCACCTTATTACCCATAAGCGAATGGTCAGGTGGAAGCCGTGAATAAGTCGCTCAATACCATTCTACAACAAACGATCAATTCGGCCAAGTCAAATTGGAATTTGATGTTATACTCGACATTGTGGGCCTACCGAACGTCTGTAAAGACTGCCACTAGTTTCTCACCTTTTCAACTTGTTTACGGGTTGGAAGCAGTCTTGCTTATAGAATGTCAGATCCCATCTCTTAAGTTGGCAGTACAGTTATTGTAAAACACTTCACTGCTTGAGGAACACTTATTATATCTCGAGCAGCTCGATGAGAAACGACGTGATGCAGCCTTGGCTAACGAGGCTGACAAGAAAATAGTTAAGTGTCAGTATAATCGGTTCGTTCAACCTTGAATTTTCTCCGAAGGCGACCTTGTCCTGGTCTATGACCAAGATAAGGATCCCCTGGGGGTAGGCAAGTTCAAACCCATGTGGTTTGGACTGTTCATTGTGAAGGAAGTTTTAAAGAAGGGCACTTATCATTTGGTTGAATTCGAAGGGAAAGCTTTAGCGAAGCCTATAAATGGGCTCTACCTCAAGAGGTATTACTCGTAGGTGGGTCACCTTGGGTGACTTCTTGTACATATGTATAGTTTTTATACATTTTTATTTTTTGTCTTTTTGGTTTTATGGACGTGTCATTTTGATGTCATATTTTCACTGTGGCAGATGTTAAGTGAATCAGACATGTTCATGGGATTTGCGGACAGTGCTAGCCAACACACTCAGAGGCTTGCTTCTGCAACTTCGGTGATTTTCACACCTCAAGGCCAGTTGTTATCTTCTAGAGGTATCTGTTTAGGTGATGCCACAAACAATGTCATCGAATACAGTGCAGTAATAGAGTTACTTCATGATGCCTTGTCGCATGGTATCTCTTACCTTCGGGTCTACCTAGATGCACAATTGGTTGTGTCCCAATTAGATGAGGTTTACCGCGTTTACAATCCTACTCTACATTGACGATTCCTTAGGGTACGTCTCTTAGAAAGTTGTTTTGATTACATTACGTATATCCACGTTCTTAGGAGATTGAATCAAATGATGAATACTCTAGCTAATCAAGTATTAGATTGGCATATTGCACACATGTAAAGAAAATCACACACATACACATGTAAATACATTTGTAAATAAATGTAACCCATAAGACATAAAAAGATGTATATATGTATACTGAATGTATCATAGTACATAGGTGGGCTCAAGCGCCTCAAACAATAATGAGTCTGGTATATAACGCAGGGCTATGCCCTCAAAAATATACAAAGAGTGCCCTCAGCACATAAACGGTCCACCCTAAGCTAAGCACGAGGCCTGTTGGCCCTGCCATAGTGGACTACAACATTTTCCAAACGTCGAAATAGCTGGACCCAAGTCCGTGTCACCCCAACAACATGAGGTTGCATAGATGGCAAGATATCCTCAATCTCATCCATAGGCACAATACGAGTGAGTGCGGACAGGTTCTGCTCCACTCATCTCAAAACTCTCTCAGCCTCGCCGGCTGGAGGTACACCCGTTGTTGTTGCTGGTCCGGCGACTGGTGTTGCTGCCTCTAGTCGTGGATGGAGCCTGCTCCGCGCAAAATCAACTGGACACACAGTCCCATATATGTATATAACAGATACATGGTTGTCAGGTGCTCTGGTACACGTAAAAAATGATATATATAAAGGAAATTAAAAAAAAAAAAAAAATTTTAAAGAAAATCTTACTGATTTCGCCTCGCTCCGCTCTGGGAGGTACGGGCATGTCGGAATCTCTAGAGAAGTTGATCCCAGGATAGGGGTATTCCTCTATAGCAGGAATCTGCCGAGACCACCAGTCAAAACATGTATCATCGAAGGCCTCAATGGTCCTCCCTCCCCCCTGTTCTGGAAACAATGTTGCCCACCTGCACACTGCTGGGAAGGAGGCCACGTGCCCCCGTATAGTCTCTCGGGGACTAAGACTGGGTACCCTCTCGAAGAAGAAAGAGAAAAGAATAGTCTCGAACCCGAAGTTCTTGTTGTTCCACCCACAACACTCTGTGATTTGCCTCTTCACGCACTCTAGCATGGTTGTACTCCAATCAAACACTCGTGCATTTAAGCACTGTTCAACGCAATGCATATGTGCTCGGGAGGCTTGATGTAAAGCTGCAGATCCGGTGATCCGCCCAATAAGTAAAACTATCACTTTTAGTGATAGGTTGGTGATTTTGTGGATTGGTACCTGGGAACCCACTTTACCTGTTTCAACCTCACAGTGTTGTTCGATCAACTCGGAAATGTTGTGAGGCCCAGAGGGAAAAGCACGAAGGTTGATTGGTTCCCCTCTCTTCGAGAGTCCAGTCAGAAAATAAATATCTTTAGTTGTTGGAGTCAACGACTGTCCCTCGAGCATAAAAGCCTCTGCATCCGGGTGCCAATAATCCACCAAGGCATTCAAAAGCCTAGGTTGTTCCTGCATGAGTGGACACCGAAAGAATTTCCACAACCCGCATTGTTTTAATGTGGTGACAACAACAAGGTCTTCCTCAACCATTGAATAAATGTACTCATGCTCTCTCTCTCTCCAATGGACATACATCCTACAAAACGACAAGTTCAAAGGAGAGTCAAATGATGCATTTTAAATCTTTTCATATGTTGGAGGATGTATGCGGGCTATATTGAGGACAACCGCGTATGTACGCGGGGCATAATTTTCACTGCCCGCGTGCATAAGCGAGTTGTGCTTGGACAACCCGCGTACATGCAGGTCCAACCTTTTTAAAGGTGTTTGCCCCTCCAAAAAACAAAAATAAATAAAAAAAAAAAGGAAAATTGGAAATGCAAGAGGGACTAGATTGTACTTACTTGGTCCAAGCGGAAGTTTGTTTCGTCCAGTGAAGCTCTCGGAATCAACTTCTTTCACAAAGGGGTGTTTTTGGCTTTTGATCAATTCTCAATTTGCAATGGTGTTAATGAGCTGCCAGCTTCTATTTATAGACTTTTTTGGCCCTTTTTGTCATGTTTTTTTACCCCCGTTGTCGTTTTTTCTGGCTTGAAAATCATGTAATGTGGTTCTTGAGTTTCTCATTGGATGTTACGATACACTTTATTTTTGGCTCGGAGAACTTTTTGGGAGTTGGGGCACTTTTATGGTCCTTTGGTGAAAACTCATTTTTTCCAACTTTGTGCATTCAAGTTAGGATTCCACCTCGACTTGTTGCACCTTGTTGTCTTTTTCTCTTTACCATAGGATCGACCCCACCGAATTGTGACACAGAACTGTCATTGTTGCTCTAGAAGTGTTGTAATTTAGTGGTAGAGCCTGCCCTCACATGGATGCCCTAGGTAGATCCTAGTTGCATTTTGGTTTCCATGTCGTCGTTAATGACTATCGGCTCGGGAGTCCTTTTAGTCTTGTCTTGATTACAAGTTTGAGCCTTCACATGTCTGATATATTATCACTCTTGGCCTCACCCTAGGGACTCCCAAAAAACAAACGGGTCTTCTTTTAAGACCTTTTCAGACCCTCTAAACATGAAAATATTGTCGAGCGATCTTGTTTCCCTTCACACTCGCCAAACTAAAATTTGAAGGCACATCTGTCCGGCGGTAGTTTACCCCTTTTTCAGTCTGGATGGTCAATTGTACAAACAAAGGTATACTCTAGGAATTTTAGTTTTCTAAAAGAGTATTTTGAGGTATAAGTTTAACCCTTTTTCAGGCCTGAGGGACTAAATTTACGAAAAAGGAACCCCAAAGGAGTCCATAGTTAAGCTCTTTTCAGACTCCCTAAAAGTGAAAATATCGTCGAGTGAGCTTGTTTCTTCACACTCGTTAAACCAGTCCAGAAGAACATCCATTACAGAGTCCATAGTTAAGCTCTTTTCAGACTCCTTAAAATTGAAAAGATCGTCGAGTGACCTTGTTCTTTTACACTCGTTAATTGGTTCAGAACAACATCTATTGGCATGAGTTTACCCCTTTTTACAACCAGTAGATTAATGAGGAAAAAGGTACACTTCGGGATATTCGTCTCGTCGGGAGATTTCTCCTCAATAAATTTCACCTTTTTCGGGCTAAGGAGACTAAACCTAGAAAAAGGCAGGGAGTCCATAGTTAATCTCTTTTCAGACTCCTTAAAATTGAAAATATTGTCGAGTGATCTTGTCTTTATCACACTCGTTAAAATGGTTTTGAATAGACGTCTTTTCGGTGCTAATTTATCCCTTTTTCGAATCGACTAGATTATCTTAGAAAAATGTACCCCATTGGAGTTTTCTTTTGCGCTTTTTCAGACTCTCTAAAATTGAAAAACCATCGATCTTACCTTCTCTGGACTCGTTTAAAACTACATTGAAGGGCGTTATCATTGTGTCCTGTTAATCACATTTTTATTCCTGCATCTTTGGCCTAATGCTGGATCCATGTGGCTCTCGACTGAACCTTTGAAGCATGCCTTATACACAAGCCTTGTAGCACTTTGTCTCTGCGTCTTGACACCTTGACCCATGGAGAAATTTTCCCAAGTGTCATTTTCCTGCACATGTTTCCTTGCTCTAAGCATCAGTGTGTTCCTCGATCTTGGAACTAGTATGTCTACGACACTTGTTCCTCCTTTGTAACGTAGCATTATTTTATTCTTTTTCAAGCTTTCAAAATATTGAAAAAGGACAAAAAAATCAAATATACCCCAAAAGGAGGATGGGAAAAGTATTTTATTTTTATGGCAGCACAATGAGTCGCCCTTGGACAAAGCACATCCTTACGTTTTTTCTTTAAGCTCTATGATTTAATATGACCTTAGGAAGTTGTTCTCGTAACATAGAGTTGTGTCCTCCTCCATTTGGTTATTCTTCCAAAAATATGGAGAGTTTGTGTTACCTCCTGCATCGTGAACTTATGTCAATGTCATGTTGCGTGAGTCTCATCATTCATCGTTCTATTGTGCAAGGGAAGTTTTACCCAACTTGAGTCGGCCCTTTTGCAGTTTGTCTCTTGTCCTCATGCCTAACCATTATGAAAGTCCAATCAAATTCTTTGTTCAAAATCAATGAATTTCTCTACATGATCACCAAGATCCTCTTGTTTGTTCCTCGACAAGCCATCGAAGACCTCTGGGTAGTGAATATGTACACTCACATTACAATCCTACCTGAGTTTAGAATATATTGAAGTTTTTTCTCAAGCTCTGAAGACCTCATCTCTAGCCATCATGCGTCATTAGCTTCTTGAAGATGGATACTATTCATGTATATCTTTTGATTTTTAGATGTAGATCCGTTGTGTACTATTCACAACTACACTTTATATAGTTATATGACATGGATTTGCAGTGTATTTGATTGGCAACCATGATTCATTTCATCTCGAGCATGGGTATGCCCGCCTTGGTGAGACAATTGTTATTTTGCAGATGGCACCTCCCGAACTCTTATCCCGAGCTCACTCGCTTCATACATTGGTAAAAAATTGAATGTATTTTGGCCATTAGATGCTCTTCTGACCTCACACATTAGGGGGCATCTGTTATAACCCTAATTTGCACCAGGCATGCATACCTAGCAGCAGGCCATCTTACTTACTATTTTTTCCAAGCCAATATTGAATAACTCTTCTTAAAAACCAAAATTTTTAAGATGTACACACCCTGCACCACTACTGCCCACGTATGTATGCTAGTTGCACCATTACTGCCCATGTACATATGCTAGTTTCACCATTATAACCCGCGTATACCCACAAAAGTTGCAAAAAATAAAAAGTTGCAAGGGAATACGGGCTTTTGGGTAGTTTCCTAACCAATTGACCGCCCATAGCCCGCCACCCAACCAAATAACTATATTTTTGGCATATAAAAGAAGGTGTTGGGGTCCCATTCTAAGGAGAAGCATTAAAGAAATGAAACTCTACCCATTTCCTAATCCCCCCTTGCCCCAAGAATTTGTAGCCACATTGTGAGTTTGAGCCAGAATGTCCCATTCTTGCCCTTTTTCCTCATCCATAAACCAATGCATATTATCTAGAGAGTAGTGTGAGAGAAGAAGGATAGATGGAAGAAGTTGGAGCTTCATGAAGAGGATCCCAGGAATGAGTTCGAGGAGAAGTCTTTGATCTCGTTTTGTAAGTGACATTATGAGATTAATATAAAGAAGTACTTTTTTCGTCCCACCATATGATGTGTTTGATCTCTATGTATGATTTACATTTTGTTATGACATCTAACCCATTAATCCATATATAGAATGCTTGTTCGTAGTTTCTTGTTTGTCTTTTGGTGAATGCAGATCAACCTTGGGAGGATATTTGCAGTCGAGAAGCGATTGAATGCATTGGGATCGACACCGGATGCAGAGTTCAAGGTAAGACAATCGGATCCCTATACTTAGTACTTTATATATGAATGTGGGGTGTTGTCGGGATAGTGGTTAAAAGTAGGAGACTTTAGACGGTTAGCTATGCATGTACTTTATAACCCTAGTGTAGTCCGTAGGGGGGTTTTTGTTAGGATATAGAAGATTGTGTGCTCATTTTACCATTGGCAATACCCTTGTCACCCAACCATAGGTCGAAGCCACCCTCCAAGCAACTTAACCTTGACTAAGAATTACTCCGGAAGAAAACCCTAGGCTAGATAGCCAAACAAGGTGTAGCGCATCTCCCTCCAAGGATAGCGCATCAACAATAGTTGATGAGATAGTCCAAACCCTAGCCAAGAGATAGTCCAAGCCAATACTGAAAACTAGTTGTTGCACCTGCAGCTCTCCTCCACACGTGATCACCAAACTGGGAACTGCAATGCGCATCAGTTGTTGCTCTGCAATTCTGAGATGTGTCAAATGAGAACCGACGCCCTGTATTTATAGTGGTTCTGCCATATTTGTTGGGGCCGACTTCTCCTTCTGGGTACATGTCTGTTCAGTATATTATTATTATTTCTGGCCGACTTCTTCTCTTGGAGGCTAATAACCTAATATAAATTATCTTTTTGAGCCGAAAAAACTTCTACAGTTATTAGCCAACTCATTAGGGTTTTGTCTTGCTTTCCGGAGTCTTCTATTCTCATCAGGTTCACACGCGGAGGTAAATACCTCCCGCAACTACCATAATATTAACAGTTTTCCCACTATAGCACCTACTTAACAGACTTACACCTTGGTGCAAGCTTCCTCATGGTTTTACCCATGGGTTACCCTCCAAGGAGCCCAAGTGAGTTTGACCAATGTCTGTTCCAGGTGCAACAAATACTTCCCTTCACCGTCACCTCATGTAAAGACCCTAAATATTGTGGCTACTAAGGATACCAACTCGCAGTAAGCCTCTGGGAGGGTACAATCGACAGTCGAGTTCAAACATATGGGAAAGATATCAAGTCCGAAATTATTCAAGAGAACTGAGGAAAAATGGACCAATAAACTTCAGAGGACCCCGAACAGATTCAAAATTCACGAATATCCGAGACCAAATGAAAACAATTGAACCTCAAGAAGAACCCCTAATACACGATCTTACTACTACGAATGGTTAAGCCTCAGAGGGATAATCTCTATTGCTCTCTCAAACGCAACCTTGTGTGTAACTCCTGTGTGAGAGGGGGATCCCAACTATGCTTATACGAAAATTGGATTTACTCTCCCTATCAAAAGATTTCGAGTTTGTCTTGAATGATATATATGGACTATTCTTCTCAAGCAAGGAGGAATAATTGTCCTGTCTTCTGAACCTGGACCATTCCCCACCCTGGGACATTCTTCCTACACTAATCAAAGTGCACCCTGGAGAGAATGTATAACCCTAAGGAATGTTGAGCCTGGACCATTCCCCACCCTGGGCCATTCCTCCTACACTAATAAAAGTGCACCCTAGAGAGAATGTATAAACCCTAAGGAATGTATGTCCATGATTGTTGAGCCTGGACCATTCCCCACCCTGGGCCATTCCTCCTACACTAATCAAAGTGCACCCTGGAGAGAATGTATAAACCCTAAGGAATCACTGTCCGGACCATTTCCTCTATTAACCACAAGAGGAAAAGATTGTCCTACATCAACCTCCAAAATGGACCATTCCTCATGTTAACCACAATGAGAAATCGTTGTCCGGCGAGGCGGGCTAGTCTTCTTGAGTAACCCTCAAGAAGAGAGACTGCCCTAGACCACTCCCCATGTTAACCACAATGGGAAGTCACTATCTATGATACATCAGCAATCAGACTACTTCCCATGTTAACCATAATGGGAAGTGACTATCCATCAGAAATCTCAATCCACTTTCCGAACAGGAAATCATTTGTCCAAGATGGACTATTTTTCAATCTTGAAAATAAATGTCTTCAATAATGTTTTCAGTGCTCCCTCCTAACTTGGAGAGTCATTTCTTCCTTTTTCAATAAGAAGGAAGTTGTTTCCATGAGCTCCATCTTGAGTACACAAACTCTTTCATCTTGGATAGAAGTTTTACCAAAATGTCTGCTTATTTGCTCATTTGTGGAGATATGTATTGGAGAATCATTTTCTCCTTTCTGGATTTCATCATGGATAATGTAATGCTTGATTTCAAATGTACTTTAGTCTGGAACACTATGAAGGCTTCATGTAGATCTGAACAATAGAGTATATCATAGTTGGAAAGATGGGACATATCCATGTGGCACTTATTCTGTCATCATGAGATCTGATCCATTGAGTAGTCATCTTGATGTTATAGGAAATATTCACCACGCTTCTCCTGTGCACTGGAGGTTCTCCACCAATTTATCTTCTTCTATCTGCATACAAGAGTCTCTTTCTGGTATGCCTCAAAGTCTTGAGATTTCTCTTGATACGCTCTTTATTCAATTTCTCTGGAGAACATTCTTTTGCATTTATCTGATGTAGAATTCCAACACATGGATGTTGTGGATGATATAATGACTTATGTAGTGATATGTCTAGTGTACTGGAACAAGTAATCATTGTAGTCTTCTCCCTCCATTTGGGAGAACCTCTGGTTCTAGATCTTGCAATTCTTTCATTCATAAGTCTTTTAGTTCTTTTGCTTGATTGCTTTTAGTGAGTTCATATCAGGCTGGTAATCTTGTGATTCTTAATACAATGACTAGTTGTTCTGGTTCCTCTTTCTTTCATGTTCTTCTTCATGTTTTTTCTTTAGCCCTTGGGTCCATGGAGTTTCTTATAGATTCCATGCCCTATAGATTTTACTTCTTCCTTTCATTATAGGATCACGGATCTGGATGGACAACCAGGAATACTTTAAGGCTTCTCTTCGAAGAACTCTTCTTTGAACTGAACACGTACTGT